>JAQFVV010013140.1:0-238550 GCA_028023455.1 Epiperipatus broadwayi
AGTAAGATTCGTATTTGAATCTTAAGTTTCACCTTTTTCTGTCGTCTCTCACTGACCGGTCTATCCCACCCAAATTTAAACTTTTTGATATCGAATTGTGTGTGTAACAATATTAAAAATGTATAAATATATGTAGAATTCAGCATAAACACGCACACATTTCGATCTCAAATTAAAGGCAATAAATGGGGATAAAATAAGATAATTTAGATTTCTTTTAGTTATATAATTTTGTATAATTTTAATCATTTATTTTGGATTATAAAGTTCGTAATTATTGCTTTGTTTAAATTTCATTAAATAATAATTCTAAAAAAATATCTGATGTAATATTTAATTAAAAGTTAAAATAATCTTATGTTCCCTTTTTGTTTATGAAATTTAAAAGCATCGGTCAGTGATAGATAATAGATTAATTAAAGAAAAATTCCCCAAAATTAATTAGTAAATGTAAAATGTAAACAATAGAACGGCAGCTTTCTTTAATTAAAAAAAAACCAACTAAATGCATTGATTATCCTCAGGGCATATTAAATAGAACCTAAAAATATCTTCACAAAAATGTGAAAGATCAAGATAAAAAAAAAGAGGCCATCTTAGACTTGCTGGAGACATTCACTTAAACTTTAGCTTTGCTCTCGATCACTGAGAGTCTCCAAAAATAATAAAAATAATTTGTTCCTGCCAAGGTATGATCGAGTAAAGCACCTAGATTATTCTCCATCAGAAGATGGCCTATCGAATGCTGAACTTTCATTGCCCGTCATAAATTCACCATGAAGATCTGCTGCCTGAAATGAATGAGAACGCTGCTGCTGCCATGAAAGTAAATGAATATCTAAATACAAGAAAGACTTGCCACTCGTGAACTTTTTGCTGCTAAATTAATGGAATCAGAAAACTTCTTATAAAACAGGTACCTGTCTGTGTTCAAACTCTAGATTACTCTAATAATATGTTATAGCTCTTCTTCATAATACTTATCTAAATTGTAAAATGTAAAAACTACCATTTGTATAACTAAATTGAATAATTAATGTAATGTGCAAATTTCTCTACTACTCTAGCTTACCTCATTCTATATTGGGTGCGTATTTCTATAATCTACATTTCTATCTATAGTTATTATTTAATTATTGCATGCTCATAATTATTTCAATTTTCAAAGTTTAAATCTATGATCGCTTAAAACAATGAATGCGTGTCAAATTTTCATTAATATTTACTTTCTTTAATAACTTAACTTTCATATAAATCGACACGCATTCAATGCTTCATTTATTGTAATGCAGGGTCTACTACTTCGCAAATGGCTGATGTATTAGTTATAATAATTCCCAATTTATATATGTTTGGTATTTATTAAATCATCATGAATAATTCCATAGAATTACATTTTTTTGAGAGTCACCAACGTTCTTTAGTAAATGTTGATAATGTCGGACCGAATTAGAAATCCATTTAACTCTTATCATAATCGTTTATAAGTATACATGTGTTACGTTTTAGAGACGCGATGACCCATTCCACCGTGAAATTTCCGGATTCTTCAGGGTTGAAATTAATCCCAATCGTCCTACACAAGCGGGCATAATGGGTGCTCCCATAGGACTTGACAATGTCATGCAGCCAGCCAGCAAAAATGCGACACGGACCGCTTGTCCCTGGTTATGCTTATGTGACACCTTACTTCGTCGGGTCAGGGCAGAGACCAGCCTGACATTCTTATAAACCCATTCGCGGCATTGCAGTTTCAATATACTGCCATTCCATATCACCTTTCTAAAGTGTACCACGTGTTCCTTTACTTCGTTTTATTATTCTATATATCACTCCGCCTCTGCATTAGCTTCATCATTCACTCTCAAATAAATGTTTGCTCTTATTCATAAAATAAATAGTTTAATTAAATAAATATATGTCCGCCGCTACTCTTAAATCTTACTTTAGACTCTTGCATTGCAAAGGTATAAATTCCCCAAGGCATGCATTAGAAATACTTACTCGAGAATTTTAGGTAGCTAGATTAAGCCTTCAAATAAGTGAATTCTCTTTGTAAACATTACAGTATCGGAAATACCGCTACTGAGTTCCCAACATAAAATAATGTGTAAATAAATAAATGTACTCTTTAAAATATAGTCATGTCACAAATTACGCTACTGAAGCTTTCAATCCCTAAAATATTATTAGTCAATGTTTTATTAAAATGTATTAATAAATAATTTTAAACTATATGTCTGCAGTTACGTTTCATTTATTCGATACCCATTCTATATAATATTTCCTCAATTATGTAAATATGAATGTTTAATTAATATTAGTTTGATTATTGGCTAACTCGAGAATAAAATCATGAATCTCTTGCATCTCCCTGACCACCGTGCCTAAGGAAATATTTACTAATGTCGCATCAGATGCGTTGTTTCGTGGATTGTATTGTGGAACCGATAAACTATGTTCGAACTCAGTACCACGGGTGGCTTCGCTACTCGATGGTGCTGCTGTTCTGTATGGTGGTTGAATTCTGCACTATGTTTACGAGTCACACGTTTTCTGACCGTTACATAGTTAAATTTTTTTTTAGCGTTTGGCGCTTTCCAACGTGGAGCGTTCGATACAAAAAACCCATGTATACCCTGAGCAAAATATAACACATATAAATTTTTTTTAGCGTTCGTTACTCAAGTTAGCTAATTATTCTATATATATACGATTTTGTTTTGATAAAAATAATGAAAAAAAGTAAATCGAGTGAAATAATGTGGGTCGAGTGAATGAAAGGACAGCAGGCATAATAACAAATTTAAGGAAAGCAGGGATGTGTGTGTAATTTAAGAAGGAACGAAAATACTCGGATCTAATGAATTATTTTGCTTTATATATATATGTCAAAAAAAAAAAAGAAATCAGTTGTTAAATGAGAAAGCGAGTAGCATTGAATTTTTTTTATTAAAACACTGTTATATATATGGCATAGACAACAGAAGCTTGTTATATATGTTAATAGTAAATATTTTGTTAAAGTACAAATATATATATCATAGACAGCAGTAGTTTATTATACGCGTAACCAGTAGTTCGCTATAATATATATGTAAAATATGTTAAACGCAGCAATATAGAGATAGGGCAATGTAGAGTAGGTGAGGGCAGCGAAAGAGTGTTATAGGGCCAATATACCAGTGGGGAGTAGTCAAATGCTAATAGTATAAAAAAATCATATTAAGAAAATGGAATCAGAAAATATTGATATACAGCAAAAAGATTTATCTGAAGCTTTGGAGTCGACACCCGAGCAAAGGGAAGCTCCGCAACAATACAGAGGATCAATGGACTTTAATTTTAAGTTCATTGAGGGAATACTCAGACAGAATATGCAAGAAATGAAGAAAATGTATGAGGAGGAAATGAGAAAAAGAAGAGATGAAGAATCAAAACAGAGACAAGAAGAAGAAAAGAGAAGAGTTAGAGAATATCAGGAATTTAAAGACATTATGTGGAGAGAGTTAGAAGCCATAAAGGAACATCTTGGAATATCCCCAGCTAGTAAAAAGGAAGAAGAGATTAAAGATATGGAAAAGGAAAGGAAGTCAGAGAGATCAGACAAACTGATGATAGTAGAAGGGCAAGCAGGTAGTGTAGTAAATATGAAAAAGTGTGATGAGCAAAAAAACCTTATTCCAGCCGATGAAGGCCCACAAGAACCAGAGAAGGCAGTCAGCATTAAAGAAGAGACGAAGATGGGCACTGGACACCAAAGCTATTTAGCAAAAATGATCCACATCAAAATCTTTAGAGGGGAGATAGGAGAAAATCCTCAAGCCCACTTAGAGAGCTTGCAAAAGTTCTTCCAAGTTCATAAGACAGGGCCGGATAAGCAGATAGTGATAGCCAGTTACCATCTTTAGGGATCTGCCAAGGACTGGTAGAATATGGTGAGATGGAAGCCTAAAACCATAGAAAAATACAAAGATGCGTTAATGAAGCATTACTGGAGCCATGAGCGTCAAAGCGGTATTTACCATACGCTCTGCCAGGAAAAATATGGGACGATACTCCAAGAAACACACACACAGTTTTTTCTCCGCCAAGCGAACCGGTTTAAATCCCTTACAATGTTTGCCTTTTCGGATTCACACATCATAGGGACCATCCAGCGTAGTATGCCGCTAACCATCCAACAATTAATGGCAGGTAGTCGGATAAAAGACATCGAAGAAATGATTGAATTTGACACTACCGTGGATTTGAACCATTGGGCTAAAGAACCACCCGATGAAAGGCAACGATTAGAAAACCCAAGGCCGCAGTCATCGATGACAAGAGATCGGTATTATCCACCTGACCCGGGTTTGTAAAAATATTAGACCATTAGGACGGATTAAACGTATATAAAAATATTAAAATGAACTCGACATAATGAACTTGGTTGAATGGATTGTACTTTAATCAAATAGGGTTTTAGATAGAAATTTTATTATATATATATATATTATTGTTTTAATTACTATTACTCTTAAATTTTTTTTTATATATTATACTAACTAATCCTATTCTAAGAATTTTATATATATATTCTGTTTAACTAATTATTACTATGATTGTAACCAGACACGGCCAAATTAGGCCATTTTAATTAAACTATAAATTCTAGATCCGGGTATATAAATTGTTCGTTGCTTCATGTAATCTCTGCTTTCTATATTTCAATATATCTGTAAAAAAAAAATAATAATAATAATTTTTTTCGTATTTAAATTATGTAATGTAAAATTTTTTTTTCTTTCTTGCCTCCTTTGTCCTTCCTTAATTGTTCACGGGAAGTACGGGAAAATGAAACAGTAAGATTCGTATTCGAATCTTAAGTTTCACCTTTTTTTGTCGTCTCTCACTGACAGGTCTATCCCGCCCAAATTTAAACTTTTTGATATCGAATTGTGTGTGTAACAATATTAAAAATGTATAAATATATGTAGAATTCAGCATAAACACGCACACATTTCGATCTCAAATTAAAGGCAATAAATGGGGATAAAATAATATAATTTAGATTTCTTTTAGTTATATAATTTTGTATAATTTTAATCATTTATTTTGGATTATAAAGTTCGTATTTATTGCTTTGTTTAAATTTCATTAAATAATAATTCTAAAAAAATATCTGATGTAATATTTAATTAAAAGTTAAAATAATCTTATGTTCCCTTTTTGTTTTTGAAATTTAAAAGCATCGGTCAGTGATAGATAATAGATCAATTAAAGAAAAACTCCCCAAAATTAATTAGTAAATGTAAAATGTAAACAATAGAATGGCAGCTTTCTTTAATTAAAAAAACAACAACTAAATGCATTGATTATCCTCAGGGCAGATTAAATAGAACCTAAAAATATCTTCACAAAAATGTGAAAAATCAAGATAAAAAAAAAGAGGCCATCTTAGACTTGCTGGAGACATTCACTTAAACTTTAGCTTTGCTTTCGATCACTGAGAGTCTCCAAAAATAATAAAAATAATTTGTTCCTGCCAAGGTATGACCGAGTAAAGCACCTAGATTATTCTCCATCGGAAGATGGCCTATCGGATGCTGAACTTTCATTGCCCGTCATAAATTCACCATGAAGATCGGCTGCCTGAAATTAATGAGAAAGCTGCTGCTGCCATGAAATTAAATGAATATCTAAATACAAGAAAGACTTGCCACTCGTGAACTTTTTGCTGCTAAATTAATGGAATCAGAAAACTTCTTATAAAACAGGTACCTGTCTGTGTTCAAACTCTAGAGTACTCTAATAATATGCTATAGCTCTTCTTCATAATACTTATCTAAATTGTAAAATGTAAAAACTACCATTTGTATAACTAAATTGAATAATTAATGTAATGTGCAAATTTCTCTACTACTCTAGCTTACCTCATTCTATATTGGGTGCGTATTTCTATAATCTACATTTCTATCTATAGTTATTATTTAATTATTGCATGCTCATAATTATTTCAATTTTCAAAGTTTAAATCTATGATCGCTTAAAACAATGAATGCGTGTCAAATTTTCATTAATATTTACTTTCTTTAATAACTTAACTTTCATATAAATCGACACGCATTCAATGCTTCATTTATTGTAATGCAGGGTCTACTACTTCGCAAATGGCTGATGTATTAGTTATAATAATTCCCAATTTATATATGTTTGGTATTTATTAAATCATCATGAATAATTCTATAGAATTACATTTCTTTGAGAGTCACCAACGTTCTTTAGTAAATGTTGATAATGTCGGGCCGAATTAGAAATCCATTTAACTCTTATCATAATCGTTTATAAGTATACATGTGTTACGTTTTAGAGATGTGATGACCCATTCCGCTGTGAAATTTCCGGATTCTTCAGGGTTGAAATTAACCCCAGTCATCCTACACAAGCAGGCATAATGGGTGCTCCCGTAGGACTTGACAACGTCATGCAGCCAGCCGGCAAAAATGCGACACGGACCGCTTGTCCCTGGTTATGCTTATGTGACACCTTACTTCATCAGGTTGGGGCAGAGATCTGCCTGACATTCTTATAAACCCATTCGCGGCATTGCAATTTCAATATACTGCCATTCCATATCGCCTTTCTAAAGCGTACCACGTGTTCCTTTACTTCGTTTTATTATTCTATATATCACTCCGCCTCTGCATTAGCTTCATCATTCACTCTCAAATAAATGTTTGCTCTTAGTCATAAAATAAATAGTTTAATTAAATAAATATATGTCCGCCACTACTCTTAAATCTTACTTTAGACTCTTGCATTGCAAAGGTATAAATTCCCCAAGGCTTGCATTAGAAATACTTACTCAAGAATTTTAGGTAGCTAGATTAAGCCTTCAAATAAGTGAATTCCCTTTGTAAACATTACAGTATCGGAAATACCGCTACTGAGTTCCCAACATAAAATAATGTGTAAATAAATAAATGTACTCTTTAAAATATAGTCATGTCGCAAATTCCACTACTGAAGCTTTCAATCCCTAAAATATTATTAGTCAATGTTTTATTAAAATGTATTAATAAATAATTTTAAACTATATGTCTGCAGTTACGTTTCATTTATTCGATACCCATTCTATATAATATTTCCTCGATTATGTAAATATGAATATTTAATTAATATTAGTTTGATTATTGGCTAACTCGAGAATAAAATCATGAATCTCTTGCATCTCCCTGACCACCGTGCCTAAGGAAATATTTACTAATGTCGCATCAGATGCGTTGTTTCGTGGATTGTATTGTGGAACTGATAAACTATGTTCGAACTCAGTACCACGGGTGGTTTCGCTACTCGATGGTGCTGCTGTTCTGTATGGTGGTCGAATTCTGCACTATGTTTATGAGTCACACGTTTTCTGACCGTTACAATATATATATATATAAGCTCAGAGATGATACTGGAGGCAGCATGTGAAGAAAACACACTATTCATATCTAGTTTCATAAAATATTAAAAAAACACCAGTTGGGTAATTGAATTCATTAATAATAAGTCACTATCATTTTCAACTATTATCAACTGACTGCAGGATGAAGTTCTCTCCAAGAACACTCAATTTTCTCTGATATTTAAACTATCTTCTCCACATTACCCCAGAACACTTCCTTATTACATCCATCTCACATGTGGTCTCTTTATACATCTCTTACAATCTCATGGAATCTAGCTTAAGATTTAGCTGTCCATCTTTCTCATTTCCTCTAGCAACATGTCCAACCCAACTCCATTTTAATCTCTTAATTCTTTTAATGATGTCAATAATACCTACTTGTTTTCACACCAATGTGTATGTCATTTTCAATCCATTGTTGTTACTCCTAATATGTATCTCTTCATACTTTGTTGAATAATAATGAAGTCTCAGTGTGGTTCTTTTCTTAAGTGTCCAATCTCAGAAAGAGTAAATCATACACAAAAAATATTAAAAAATTTAAAATAAATAAGGCTTGGCAAATAATGTGTATAAAATATGCCATTAACACAAGAACTATTTGCCTCTCAAATAAAAAGTTTTTAAAAATTTATATAAAGTATAAGAATGGAACAATAAATCCTTTAGATCACTGGGAAATCTGTAATTCATTGAGTTGTGCATTTGATATGCTTTCAGATTTATTATTCTCGTATCTAGAGTACATTATAGATTTTGAGCTGTTATCTTTTGAAAATTTATAGATCAACCTCTATCACAAACTTATGTTTATTACATGATCTGTAGATTTAAAACACTGGAACATTATCCACACAGAAACAACAATCAAAATTTCCTATTTACATGTCGTAATTATGATATCAGTTTGATTTTGTTATTATAATATTGTTTCTAAATGTATCACATAAAATACAATAGCTTCCACCTTTACTGCCACCTTTAGTAAGATTGAGTAAACATTGATTATCAGATGTTAGTCCATTTAAATCTCAAATTCTCATATTTGGTTTCTAGATTTTGTCTTTAACTACCATTGAGACTTGGGATTCAAAGCTAGAGATAATGCAACCATCCATCTAGCAGTAACCTTTAATTCTGCTTAAAGTAAAACCTGAATTTCAAAACACTAAAATTTTGAACCTAAACTAATCATATATATATATATATATATTAGTGAACCTAAACTAATCATATATATATATATATATATTAGTATCCCTTGGTTTTTTCTAATGAAATAGTTATTTTTTCCTGTTTAGGAGTGCTTTCTAGATTTTGCCTTTACCATTGAAATTTGAGATTCAAAGCTGGAGATAATACAAGCATGCATCTAGCAGTAACCTTTAATATCACTTAAATTAAAATCTGAAATTCAAAACCATAGGATTTTGAACCTAAACTAATCTTCCTGAACAACTGTATATATCTGAATCCAAGTCTAATTTATGTATTTTAGTACCCCTTGATTTTTACTAACCAAAACACTATTTTTTCCTGTTTAGCAAGCTTTCAATTTCATGTATTAGGCTTGATTAATAAAATGGAGTTAAAATGTTAGTAGATACATAACAACATTGTTTCCTGCTTGAATCTCAAGCCTCATTGATAGAGACAAAAAACAAAAACGGATCTGGCAATAGAAATTTTAATGATATTTACTGATTATTCAAGCTTACTATAGATAGGATCAGAGAAGCTCCTTTGTAACTGGGATGGTAAGTGCTTTGTTGTTATTATAAATATTAGTTTACACATCTATAAATTCATATTGCATAACAAGTGTGGTAATTTATATCACTGTTAAAGCATACAATGGACAACAAATATGATACTGTAAAGGTGTGCATCAAATGTTTTTTTTTTAAAAACCCTTGTATTTGAAACGAAAAAAAATAAAACATGTATTTACCACTTTTTACTTATGAATTTGAAGCATTGATGCTTGATAAGAGAGCAGTACAGAAACTCCAGATATCAACAAAATATAGAATTATGTATTATTGCAGATAAGAAAAAATGGCTGAGAATGAAATTCTTAGATGATAGAATAAACAGATGTCAGAGACATTCGTTAAAAAATAATGGACTGAAATATAACTAGACTGGTAACACTTCTACAAAAATTATAGATAGACAATTGTCTTAAATTGGATACTAGATAACAAATGACATGAATGGATGAAATGATAAATACTGGTGTTAAATAATAAAGATAATTTATAGCACAGAAAAGTTGTTTAATTTTGGAGAGACCTTCATTCTGCAATGAATCTATGATATAGATGATAATGATGGTGATAGAATTTATAAATAACTAGCGTGGGAAGCGTGCTTGATAAATATTTGTAACTAATTCCAACAACTCCTTTTCCTTTGAAATTCAACACAGAACAATCTTTCTATTAAATAAAAGTTAAATTGTTTATTTTTCCTATTCCTTTTCAATATTCATTTTACTTTTATATATTTTAGTTATTATATACAATCGTAAAAGGAAAACTTAAAATTTGAAAAAAAAAAAAAAATCATTTTTTTTGTAAAAGGTAACCTTATCATTCCAAGGTTACACCTAAGTATTTTATATACAACAAAAAAAAGAAACAATTTGAATTTTTTACAATGTATATATAAATTTCTAAGTCTTCATAACAAAATTTTTGCAGATTTAACGAGTATTCAAAATAATTTTCAAAAAATAGCATTTCCTCCACTATGGTAGTTTTTATTTCCTTTTTCTTTTAAAAAATAATAATATCATATATAGTTTATTTTATGGCTTCATACATATATATAATTTGCATTAAACTTTTGTAGTGAAATGAATTCTCTGAATCATAGACTTCTACTTATTTAACATTAAGAAATTTATTAAATAAAAAGATTGGTTGTCTAACATTTAATTGGCTCAATATTCTTATGGCTTCACACTACTAGGGTTAATTAATAGTGGAATTTGTTGGAGAATGGGATGGGGGAGAGATTTTAGCATTATAAGCATAATCTGATGTAATAAGCAGAAAATTGACTAATCTATTATTTGATTATGTCTTTTTATTAACTTATGTATGTAAATCTAATATAAGCAGCATAGACGCTGTAATGCGAAACATGCATATATATGAATATCCTAGTTAATATACGTGTATAGTCAGTTAAAGAATAGTATTCATCAGCCTTGTAAGATAAAACTATTCGTCTTACATAATCTACTTTAATGTGACATTATCATTTAAACGTAGTATATATGTGAAATTGTATTATTTCGCAATGGATAATGGACTTAAATTAAAAACTTATGCTTGTACTAGATTATCCTTAAATTCTTCTATCGTTTGTTTATAAATATTCTGTCACATTTACTACTTATTGTCTTTTTATATTGTAGTAGTGGATTATATAAACAGATTTGTGTTAGTAATTGATATTATAATTATTTTGCTTTTCCTTAGTGTATTTTATATATTTTTATTTAAACATACAACATGCATGTGATTAAGTGTTAATATGTTCATACTTTGAAAATAAATAGATTATGTTGGCTACTATTCTGGCGTGATTGACAGGTGTTTAAACTTCTAACACATGGATCGGTAACCAAGGGCACGCGTGTCAAGCATGGCATGCAGAACGATTCTCAAAGAGACTGACTAAGTTGAAATAATAAAAAATTATATTTTAATTACAGCGCATGCGTTTTCATCACCATCTACATTTAGCATATGTGACTCACATGTAAATGAAAACCATAATTCAGTTTAATTTACTAATTATTTTGTACAATAAACTTATATTTGATCTTTGCTATTTTCAATAAGGATAAGAGCTAAATGGGATGGAAATATTTTTTTCTAAGGAGGATTAATTTTCCCTGTTTTTTTTTTTTTTTTTCATCGTCAATTGACCTTTGATATTTATGTAATGAAGTTGTGCATATATATATACAATGATATATATGCTGGCTTCACCATTCACTGTGGACTAACTAAGACCCTAAGTCCAACCACTGTGAATGCATGTTTTTCTCAAACTTAAAGAATGACCTGCATGAACAGTTATATATTATTTTAAGGGAAATTATTTTAAGAGGGGGAAAAGTTAATGAAATAAAATATAAAAATAATAAGAAAATTTTTTAAAAAAATTCTTTAATTTTAAAATATGATGGCAGAAAGAGATAAGATAAATTTTCGTAATTAAACATAACCGATTAAAGAATGCAATTATTTTATGAAAGATTTTAATTAAAAGAAAATAGATAACAGGAAAAAATTTGAAACAGTAGGCTATTAATAAGTAGTTTAATTAAAAACACAATTGGGGAAAAGTAGTATAAATAAAGAACTTTTCTTTTGTTCTTCAATCTGAAAAATCTGCTGAAGCTCTTGCTAAGGACTCATATTAAGAATTTCTAGAATTGGCTGAAAATTATTCTTTTAAAAAAGAGAAATTCATTTTTTTTAATTCCTGCTTGCTGCCTTTTCATTGTTGCTGTGAATTATTTGCTCTACATGTATTCAAATCAAGAACTTTGTTACTCTATAGAAATGCTAAGGTAGTTTTCTTTGCCTTCACTCTCCCATCTCTGGGACTGGCGTCATAAAGATTTGAGCCAGCCGAAAAACCAAGAAAAATGCCTGACAAATGCCTACCCGGTAGTAATTAATTCTTTCTATGGAAATATGAATAAAAAAAAGGAACTGCCATCCAACATCAATGGAACCCATCTAGACACATGCACTCTAGTTACCGGTAACTATCCTCGCATTTGAAATGTGTTTGTCTTTTCACCAAGTAAATCTAGATATGTGTTGTTGTTTTTTTTATTTAAACATTTTGTAAATTGTTTTTTTTTAAATATTGTAATTGGTATTGGGCTTGATGTGTCCATATGTATGACTATATACATTAAGACACATTGTTTTTAAATAATTAGAATAGCAAATAGTCTGCAACAACTCTATTTCTACAGTTCGCTAATGTTCAATTTCCTCGATGTACATTCAGGCTGGCTGCCACAAAAACAGTTCACAATGGGCAAGGTTTCCACACACCTTGACCCCAGTCCAGTTTAGCTGCACATGAACGCTTCATAGGAAGCACTGTGACTGACCTTAAGCTGCTTACAGCTTCTGTCTCTGCAACAGTCTATCAGATACTTCACTTGAAAACTGCTGGAAATTCAACTCTTTATTCAGCTGCTATCTGGATGGTTTCCTCAGGCTACAGTCTCCCCGTCTCTGTGGGCTCTTTCAGCTATACCCATGGACTACATTTCCACTGAGCGCTGAACATTAACTGAAAGAACTGATGCGAGATATCTCCTACTGGAATTGAACAGACGTCTACTGGAGATGCATTCAAATACTGGCCTTACATAGTTGTTACACAGTCTTTTTATAGCTTTCTGATAACTGCAGCAATTAATTATATTGTCCAATAAAGTAAGGTCTCTTATCTAGAAATATTTGCAATCAGCAAATATTTTCTGGAATTATTGTTTGCCATTATGTTAATGCCTTAATTAAATTTCTCAGTTATCAGTGCACGATCTAAAAACAACCTCTCAAATAAATACTAGTTTTTCTGGCGTGCATAAACTTGTATGCAATTTTTACAAAATACAACAGGGCTTAATATGTATAATGGCAATGAATCTTCTTAGATTAGGTGAAAATGCCTCACTAAACTTATTTGCCATTATACACTTATAATTAAGCATTTCATTTTATGTATATCTTTTTAAAAAAAAGAAACAAAACGCAGAAAGCGCAAATTACCCCCCCCCCCTTTGATTAACAATGCAGGGTTATCTGTTAAGTTCTAGTTAATTGGTATAGGACTTGATATTTAATGATTAAAGATTTGATTTGTTTTTCTTTTGTTAAAAAAAAAAGAGAGGCCCTTACCTATATTTCTTTGCCGTATATATTTCTCTTAATTCAATAAAAAAAAAGGTTACAAACATATATGTGTATTTTTTTTTAAGAATGTAAAATAACAAAACTTTCATTTTTCATCTAGCTGTAAAAGAGAGTACAGTCGCTTATATTTATCAATATTGAAGTTATAGAAAATGATTTGTATTAACTCTGGGGTGGGCTGGCTGAACATTAACTAATTTTTTTTTTTACATGTCTGCCCCTTTTGCCTAAGTGATTTAATTGTATTGGAAAATAAAATAACAATTATTTTATAAAGGATTTTTTTTTTGGGTTGGACTATCATAATGTTTTGTTTACCCACTAAGGTTTTTCTTTTAAATTTAAAGGTCGTTGGACCGTATTTATATTATATTGCGTACTGGGTAATCTGTGGGCACGTCTCCACACATTTCAGCGCTTTCCTCACCAAGTCTACATAAGCTAACATACCCACCGTGGGATCACAATGAAGATTAATAAATAATTGGATCTCATCTTTTTCATATATATAGAACTGGACATAAGCAGCAAAACTCCATGCCTGAATTTGGATCACGCAGTTAGCGAATGAATTCCATTTTTTCTAAATCAGTTTAGAGGTGGAGAGCGATCCAGTCTCGTGTTAGCTTCTTGGTGGCCATTTGTGTCTCGGGACTCATAATTTCCCACAATATTCTGCCATCTTAGTCTGCAATATTTTATATTTATATTTATTTCAAAAACTTTATCTGCAGAATATTATTGAAGTGTCTAAATCAAGACTGAAAATATTCATAGGGGGGGGGTCACTATTAATTTTTTTTTGCTAATAGCAGGGGACAGTGTTTTTCAATGCTTTCCCAAGAATATGTTAGTTTGGCTGGCTATCCAAATCATGTACTCTCACCATAGTGTTAATTATGTCTGTCTCTCTCTTTTAATCATGTAACCTGTCCAATGGCTAGAAATGTTCCTAACTTATAATGTAAAGTCATTTTTTCATATCTGGATATAGTTGCAGGAAAACAGCCTACAGCTCAATTAATCTATTTGTTGTACTCTGCAAATGTAAAATAATAAAGTTTTTCGTTTGTCTTTCATTCGCTATTATTAAAACTCTGTAGCATTGTTTTCTTCAGTAAACCTGATCAATATATACATGTTCAAATTTCTCCTTAGAGTCTTGTATCTCCTTGACCATTAAGAATAAATTCTAGTGAGGTTTGAGAAGTAAGTCACTTAGTAACAATCTGGAGGAGTAGGTGATGTTCGAATCCCCTCTATCTGCACCTCCTGGTTAGGTTAAAGCAGCTCTACTTTTCATACCATTACAGTATGTAATTGCACATTTAGAGCAAATTCAGACAGAATATAATATTGATTAATTCATTTCAAAAACTTTATTCATAATTATATAATATTTTAAGTTTTGCTGCGTTTACTTGAAAAAAAAAGTTTATAGTTATTGATAGGTGGGTTAATGTGTGAACGAAATCCACAAATACATGAGACTTGTTAATATTGTTCCATTCTCATGTTAAAAATCATTGTATTTTTTATTTTAAATGTCTATTGTGTAATTAAAATAATTTATTCATAGAGAAAAATTCCAAATGCCCATAGTTTAAAAAAAAAACAATATATGAAAAACTTTCAATTTCGAGTAGACTTTTTATATCACAAAATGATGGATGCTCGATGTTTATTAATCGACTTTTTAAATTAGATTATTAAAAGCTAAATGCGCTTTGCCTATTCTGAAACACTTTACATTAATTGACAATTTTGTAAATAATACACATTTTTCCATGCCAAAAAAAATTTTAGGCATGTTTTTCAAATTCAATATATATTATTTAACAAAATATACCTTTCACCCATGACCCTATACATTTTAAAGTATTGAATGGCCAATAATACAAAATACAGATATAGGGGCCTAAAAAGTATGTAACATATAATTTTGAAGCCCATTATGACCAGACCAATTTTGATACTATATATAATAAGATTGGTAGAATCACATCAGCACATGGAATAACATCGTAACATTGGTCAGCATGACACCGCTAAAAGATTGCTGACGTCTGCTATAATATATGAAACTATGTATAGCTGATATATATATATTGTGATGACCATGTAAAGTCGTCATCACATGTATATATTTATTACTAAAGGTAGATAATTCAGCTACTAGAAATTAATAAAGGTAAATGGGTTAGCGACTAGAAATTAAAAAAAGAAAGAAAAGAAAAAAGTTGAGATTCAATTCTCTCTTTTAAAAAAACAACGAGTTAGTCAAATGCTTGAAAGTTATTTCTGTTTATTGTGGGAGAGGGGAAGGGGATGCATAACGAAATGCGTCTTTTTCTCTCGCATAACAAGTTAAAATAAATTGTAAACATAAACTTGAAAAAATGAATTATAAACTTTTAAATAAAAATTAAAATGAAATATGAAATATAAAAACAATATGGCCGTATAACTTAGAGGTGTGAAAGTCTGTTGGACTAATTGAATTCCTCGGACAAAGAAGAATGTATATGAAGGAAAAGCTTATAATTATAGTTCGATTAATTAAAACCTACATTCCAGACTAATTAAAGATATATGTTGATAAGAATTCGTTGGAAATTAGAAAGAACTAATTAAAATTTTACAGAAAAACGAGAAACGAAAGGACAGGAGGACAAGAATTACACTTATCTATAGGGATTACGAGTAGAGATTTTGAAGAAGCAGCAGCTAAAAAGAAAAATGAAAGAAGTGCATGGCTAGTGGTGTTAAAGGGGTGTGGATTCGTACTCGATCCGTCTCACCACTGACTCACAATGTATAAGATCTAGGCCTGACCTGCTAGAGAGACCGCCACTTCTGTAACTGAATGACTTAAAATCTACTTAAAGAGTCAAGAAGAAGTAAGAACTGGAATGAGAAATAATCAAATCAAATTGAGAGAGAAAACCAATCCAGCTGACAGTGAAGGACATACCATCTTTACAAAAAAAGGGATGATCTCCCACTGGATGGTAACGAGCGCTCGAAAGAAATGCCCATGGAAACAACTACAATGAAAACCTAGGTAATTAAAGCATGCGTGCATTTTATTTTAATATTCGTAAATAAATAAAGAAGGAACAATCTTGATAGATCTAGAACTCTGCCCAATAGGACTTCAAGATAACTTTAATATTCAATATGTTTTACCCTATTTTATTATAGCTACATATTTATATAAGTGTGCATTTTTATTGTGTAATTTTTTTATATATGTGTGTGTTTATTATTCTTATGTATTTATATCAGTATGATTGCCATTATACATTATTCACTTGCTTTACTCTCCTATCACCAAGCTACGACAGGGGGGGAATTGTAATTTATTGATTAAATAAATGGGCTGATTTTAAAAGCATTCGTGTGCTGCTTGTTTGTGAGAATCTCCAAATTATAAAAAATAAATAGCAAGCACTGGACTTTCGTTAAATTTCTTGAAATAGTCTGCTTTGTTCAGCAGCCGAAAGTTTTTGACCAGGAAAAATAACGCCAAGATAATATGTACATATTGCCTCAGGGTTCGGTCAAGGGTACAGATATGAAGTTAAATTTGTATCTGTATTAGCTCTCTGCTTGCATTGTAACAATGTTGGTTAAATAATTAATTAATGATTGAAAAATCCGTAGTAAACTAAACTAAGTGAACAATATCCATTACAGTTGGAGGCTAAGCCGGGATATTTCGGATAGCAAAATTGATAATAAATAAATAAATGAAAGGAAGTATAAAAGTTGTAAAAATAAAAGTATAAGATAAAAATAAATAAAATAATAGAACTAAGAAAATAATAAAATCAACCAACTAATAAACCATCTCCAAAGAACAAAAAACTATTTCCGTTATAATATATATACAGGGTGAGAATATGTTAAAATGTGCTTATTGTTTAAATTATTCTAGTCACATTTTTATTATTACATGTATATGTATCACCTCACCATGACATCATACTTAAAAAAAATAAAGAATGTTAATAATATGTTATTAACACAATACTATAACAATTAGGTTTTCAGTTGTGATGTTTTTATATTGTTTCCTTGACAACAGGTTGTTGATGTTCTATATAGAAAGTGCTAATGCCTTTATTACTTGAGAGTTTGTAAGAAATTCAAGCATCAGAACTATGAACCCCAGAATCAACACTGGGACCTCTTGATTCCAAGTTGGATGCTAAATAAATAGTGCTAAACCATAAGGATAAAGGCATGTGGCTTTATTGTTTAGGAGTTTATAAAAAGTTTGAAAGTGAGATCTGTGAGTGCCAGAATTAATCCTGGGACTTCCTAATCCCAAATCAGTACTTTTATGAGAGATCATCTAGTGGTATCAGAATATATTTAAACTTTTCTCATACCTAATTTTTAGAACCTGTAAACTAAAAAGTAGAAACAAACAAAACACTTCATATGTCATAGCATTGGCCAGGATGGAAACCCACAACCATCTGCAACCAACTACTTGCTTGCAAGGCAGCTGCGATGACCTCTTAGCTAACAACACTTCTTTTGCAAAATGGAATAAAAAATAAAAAATATTTTTTTTTTAGTTTTTACAAATGAAAGGGTGAGGTTATCATGGTTAGAAATTCACAAGTTAGATTCATACAAGTGAATATTAAAATTAATTAAAATGTTTTGAATTTCAGGCTTAAATTTATAAAGTTCAATAATTACTGGGAAACACTTTAAACACAGAAATGATGTGTTCAAAAAAATCTTTCAAAATAGTATCTTTTAATGTTTCATTTCTGAAATCAAACTCAGGTTCAATAACATCTAACTACTATTCATCATTACAATCACTAATTTATATGCACTTTCATTAGATATTGAAGCAATAATATTTAGAAGAAAAAGAGACATAGCAGAAATTATATTTCATGTACAAATTAAATAATTTTAATAAAGGAAAACCCCAAAAATGTGGGTTGTATATACCACTTACCATAAATAGTATATATCATACAAAATGCATTGTTTTTATTAATTTACCAATCCTAACAGAGACTTCAAAAGAAATAAAAAAACATATTAAAGGTGCATAGTAGGGGGCTTATTATATTAGTATTAATCAATAAACAAGTATTACTTAAATCACAATGCCTACTTACATTTAAATATTCTCACCCAACAGAGAATATTAAATGATTATATGGATCTTTATAAAATTTCCAAATAAAACATCACACTGACAATTATATGGGAAATAATTCTAGGTTTATATTTAATCAAATCCACATATTTAATATAAGAAATGAATCTTTTAAGATTGTAGGTGTTACAGGGCCAAAAAGCCAATGTATTTTATGAATCTATTAAAACCTCCTGTTTCTAATATGTATACTTAATATTCATTGTAAATGTATATGCAATCTATTAGGTACTTATGAGTTTTTCAATAAATCAAAATGGAAGCTCATATTTGTGATAAATCTACAGTTTGCCCCCCCCCCCCGATGTTTTTCAATCTTGCCTGCTAGGAAACATTATCTTATTTAATATTTATATTTTATTTTTTATTAATGTTATTTTAAAAAAAAAAAAAAACAGTGTGGAAAAATTAATTACAATATTTACAGTTTATTTTCTATTTTGGGGATTAATTTATTAATAGAAAAATGAAAAAATACATATATAAATGCAATATTTACATTTTATGTCTGCAGCATACACTCATATTGTGACCATTAATGCGCATTTTTTGGGAGGGCAAGATCCCATATCTTTGGAAATAGTCCACTGCAGTTTGTTCTGTGGTAGGAAAGTCCCAAATTTTTATTATTATGAAAATTTACCAAAAAAAAAAAACTGCTCGCAAAAAGGATCAGTCGTGTCAAGCGTTGGTCGTCGAGTGGTCAGCGCAGCTGCCTTACAAGCAGTTGTCACGGGTTAGTGGGTTCTCTTCCCAGCCGATGCTATGACACATGAAAAAAAAGAATCAGTCGTTTAAGGTCATCACTTCTTTTTTTTTTTAGTTGTTTAGGATGTCATGATTTTTTTAAACATCAAAAAAAGGTATGGTTTGATTCAATAATCTTTTAGCTCTCGAATTCATTACTTTACACTTAGAAATCAGATCTAGTTTTGATCAACTTCGTTAAAAATAGTTAATTCTAATAAACAATAATCGAAAGTTTTCAATTAACATATATTGACAATTTATTTGTTTGAAGGTTTGTGATGATGGTATATTATTAGATGTAATATGTTGGATTATCCAACATATCACATCTAATATTGACAATTATTTTTTATTTGCTTTATTTCTCAGCCAATTATTTTTTTTAAGTTCATTATTCGTATTTTTGGTCTTTTCTTCGGAATAATTATTGTGACTATAATCCTTTAATCCTTAGTTTGAACTCATTTTAAGAATGCTATAAAATATGATAAGTATATAAGAGTTAAGTGAAACATCCAAAAATTAGGAAGAGCTTACATTTCTTTTTAATAGTAAGATTTATATTTTACTTAAAAATAACCCCGAGCTCAAAACTATTCTCCAAGGGATTTCTAATTGTATATTGTAGTCTTCTTTTATAGCTAATAATAAGCTTAGAGGTTGAAGACATACTTAGATGCTTTTAGGATTTTTATTTTTAGCGAAGAATTAATCTTCATTTGAATAGTAAAAAAAAAAAATTACATTTATAATATAATTGCTTAGTTTTACAATATTATCCATGTATAAAATAAAACGCATTATATATGTATGTGCACGTAGCACAAAGTTTTCATGACTACCCGCATTAGTGCTCGAGAGGTCAGCGCGACTGCCTTGCACTTGCAGGCAGTTGCCCGGGTTGCGGGTTCGCGTCCCGGCCGATGCTATGACACTTAAAAAAAAAAAAGTTTTCATGACTAAAATAACAAAGTTATTCGAGTATTTCTTTATATATATATATATAATTGCAAATTACTTTTAATAAAAAGAAAAATGATATATGAGATTCCGTCAATAGTGGTTTGTATTGGATATATAGCTATGCTTAGTTAGATAATAAATCGCTTGAAATTAGGAATACTGAATGGTAAGATTGCATAACCATAAGAAAGCTTTTAAAGAATATTTTATCTTTTGCCTGGGTATATATATATTACAAGGGCATAATAGATTATGAAAACAAAAAACAGATATGGCTTTATTGCTCGGAAGTTCATAAGATGTTTGAGCACCAAATTAAATCTCATAATTAAAATTTTCTTTTTTAAAATAATTCACATCTCAGGGTTCTTGCTTTAATAAATTCTTCAACAATCCAATACAATCTTATTCTTTTTTAATTTTTTATACCAACTACGAATGTGATCCTAATTCAAAAAGATATCTCAGTATATCAAATAACTATTAATTTTAAAATCAATCAGGAAAACTCTTATGTTAAAAATAACCATAGCAAACTAGGTTTACATTCATGATTTTATGAGTAGGAAAGGGATTTTATTGCCACCCATATGTCACACAAACAGGTTTTCTTCTAATCTTCTATCCAAAACAAAAATACAGCTGTCAAGTGTTGGTGGCCTTGAGGTTAGCATAGCTGCCTTCCAAGCAGCTGGCGCGGGTGTACTCTTATACTTTTAATTCAAGATAATAAAAAAAAGATCTTATAATTTTAATTCAAAATAATGTAAAATGATCTTATCCATGGATATTATTTTAACATCAGCAACTAAAATTTAATAGTGACCTTTCTCATATTTATTGTACTCTTATACTCTTACATCATAATGATATTAATAAAAATATTTGTTTTTTTTTGTGAAGTTTTGATGATGCAGATGATGATTCGAAAAATACAGATTCAATGATTAACAATTAAAATAATGTTTATTGACACTCTTAAATATAACAAAATAATCCAGTTACTTTAATAAAAAATATAGGTTGTAATTTTCCAAAGTGAAAAATAAAATTGTAAATTACAATAAAATCATAATACAATAATGAGTAAATCAATAATTTTAATATGGGTTCCATGGATTAACTAAAGTTCTCACATTTTCATTTTTAGTTCTTCCATACATTTATTAACATTCCAAATTACTATATATGAGACAAATATCATACTCTCAAAAACATTTTATATAACTAATATTCTGAGAACTTAACATAAGATACATATTTTAAAATCATACATAAATAATGCATCAAAAAGCAATGAACATAATGCATGTAAAAATAATCTGTAAAAACGAAATTTTATCAATTTAAATTTAATAGTCTTTAAGACTTGACTTTTTATACCATTAAACAGAATTCAGTCAAATAAAAAATTCTTGGTCATGCTAAAGACTTTCAAATATCCAAACACTATTGAAAATTAATATTAATAGACGGACATATAAAATATGAAGTTAGTAGTATTTTAAACATTGACATAACTAGAATAGTCATTTTAAATATTCAACAACATAAAGAGAGCAATTTAAATAAAACACTGAAATGAATAGCATAATCATTGTCTCTATCTTTAAACATAGCATGCTGAATATTATATAATGGTCATGCCAATAGCAATTAACAAGCTCTTTAGAATATCTCTATCCTCAGACTGGTTTCTAGTTCTGGTTTTCATCAGTGAGGTGCTAGGATATCCAAACATTAGATTTAAAATACCAGGTCAAGCTAGCACTTTATCCAATGATTAACCATTGAGTAGAAAATCTTAAATTTTCAGAAATCCATACATACATCTTCAAATCTAACTATCTAACTTAAATAGCCATATGAAATTGAACTAAGTTCAGATACACCATATATTAATAGCTTTAGCAATACAAAATCACCAAAGCCTTAAGAGCACTAACTAAGAATACTCTCATCGCAGCTACACGTCATACTCTCACTTCTAAATACTTAAGATTGGCTCATAAATTACCATGTGAGTTTGGAAACAAGATGGATACTATTATTTCTTTAAAGACTTTATCTTATGGCTGGAATGAGAGTATCCTTACAGTTTTATCATCTTGTTTAAACAGCACTGGTGTGGAGGTTTGTTTACCTTCTGTATAGTTATTATTTATAAACTATTAAAATGCAATAAATTTGATATATATATATAATAAATTAATTATTTAGAACTGAAATATTTTACAAGCATTTCTATGCATTTGAATATATAAATATTTATTTATTGGTGAGTTTATTGGTTTTATTACTTCTGAGTTTAAGGTGAAAAAGAATTATGGTCTTTATTCTTAGTTTCCTGATAGGTCTTAACTGAAATATCAGTTGAGTTTTTTGGAAGACAGAATGAATGTGCATGAATGAACTTTTTTATTCTAATAAATATTTACAATCATGACAGACAAAATTACATGAGTGAGAGGAATAAATAGGTGTTAATTGACATCATTAAAAGAATTAAGAGACTGAAGTGGAAGTGGGCTGGACATATTTCTAGAAGAGATGATTACAAATGCGCAATTAAAATCTTAAACTCTATTCTGCGAAATTGTAAAAGACCTATAAAGAGACCACGTGTGAGATGGATGGATAAAATAATGAAATGTGCTGGGATGATATAGAGAAGAGATGCCAGAGATAAAAAAGATGGTTTGAACTTGGGGAGACCTTCAGCTTGCAGTTGATTAATAATAGTTAAAAATGATATGTTAAAAAATTCAAACTTCATATGTAAATCAAATAAAATTTATATACAATTAAAGTACTTTATTCTAGAAATCATTTAAATATTTTGTATTATGACACACATGACTATACATGTATATGTATTACATTAATGATCTGTTATTATTTATATAAACTACAATTAATATATATTACATTTCTTGCCTTGTTTTGAAATTACTACTTATTGAAAAAATATATATTTCTAAATAAAATCTAAGTCAGAAATGATATATCTGTATTATTGAAATATTTTCCAGATATTTAATTTTATTCTTTTTGTTATTGTTGTTATTTCTTATTAATCAATAAATTTATTCATTATTTTAAGTTATTCCAGTGAAATCATTTAATATTGAAAGAGATTAAGTTGTTGTTCACATAGAATATTAATGTCATTCAAAACCAGAAATTTAGTTCCAGATTGAATGACATTTGGATTATGTGTGAGTGCGCGTGCGGACTTATATGTAATTTTCTTTAGAATTATTTAGAAAAGTCATATAAATCACCTTTATAGTTCTCTCATTTTTGTTTTTAGGTTTTATTATGATGATTATTAGCTCCTTTATGGCCCATACACTCGTGCTATCTGATAATCTTTAATATTAATAATGATTTGTATTGGTATAATGATCCCCAAACTTTTTAATATATGCTTAGATTTATAGTCTTTTAGTATGTACATATGTACATGTAACCAAATTGTTCATCTTTGGTCTTTTACAATATTCTGCCTCATGATTAGCATTGATTTGACGATGATTAATTTAAAAGGTTAAACTATACTTTTTATAAATATAACTACAAAAAATAACTATTAATGATTTTTTTATCTGATACTAAGTTTTATTTATTTATAGTTATTTCTGGTGATAAGCTGATGCTTTGTTTTTTCTTATTGTTTATTATGTTTATACCTCTTATTAGATATATAATATGTAAATACACATATATTGTCTATGCTAAATTTAATGTAATTATAAAGGACTCGAACTCAGACTTTCAAACTATCCACACCTATCCAATCTATTTGGAACAACTGATATACATAACTACATGCAAGAGAAAATGATAAATGATTTCCAATATATGTATTTTGTACTGAACCAGCACTCCTCAGTTAGTTCAGATCATTATTTCTCATGCATATCTACAATCAGTGCTCAATTTATATTAAGATAGCAAATCTTTAAACTTTAATGCACAAGCTTCAATCTTCTCCACTCTCCAACTCTTTAACCATCCATATCATTGAAAATCTGATGATGAAATTCTCGAAGCTCTTGTTGATGTGTGATAAAGGCTTTGTGAGATTTATCCTTAGATTTTCAATGATATGGATAGATGAAGAGTTGGAGTAGATTAAAGCTTGTCTACTTAAATATGTGCTATCTTAATATAAACTGAGCAGTGATTGTATATATGTGTGGGAGATGGTGATCTGGACCAACTAATGAGGGCTGGTTCAGCATGAAATGTGTATATTGGAGATAATTTATCTTTTTTACATGTATGTGGGCATGTGTCAAAGTTGTATAAGATTTATTGGATATCTATGGATATTTTAAAATCTGATTTTGAGTCCTTTATCATTACATTAAATTTAATATAGACAATATACATATATTTAAATATTACATATTCAGCTTGTATTCTTGCCATTCCTCTTCTGTATAATTAAATAAATATATTAAAGTCCTATGTGTGAGGGGTCAGATTGACTTAAGGTCAGCATGACAATAATGTTGGCATCAACAAGGGTTTTGACAATTTTATCCTCAGATTTTCAATAATATGGATGGCTGAAGAGTTGGAGAGTGGAGAAGTTTGAAGCTTGTCCATTAAAATTTAAAGATTTGCTATCTTAATATAATTTGAGCAGTGATTGTATACATGTGTGAGAGATGGTGATCTGGACCAACTGATGAGTGCTGCTTCAGCCAAAAATACATATATTGAAGATCATCTATCTTTTTCACATGTATCTTTTTTATCATGTGGATCAGTTGTATAAGATAGATTGGATAGCTGTGGATAGTTTGATAGTTTGAATCTTATATATACATATATGCAAATTTATAAATAAATATTTAAAAATACAGTATTTAAAAACTTATAAAAAATATATGTATAACCGTCACTTAGGAGTGCTTTCAACCAACTTATGGCTTTGTCAACTATCACATTTAAAATGTCAGCTTTCCCATAATTCTATGATGTCAACTTTCCCATAATTCTGTGATCTTAATTTTTCCTATTTCCTATTAACCAAATGGTGTTTTTATTTAAATATCAACAACACCTTTTTTATTTTTTTTTTATTTTTTTTTTTTTTTATTATATAATTTTTAAAGAAATTTGAAATAAAAAAAAAAATAATAAAAAAAAAAAAGGGAGGATGGGTGGTGTGTAGAAACAAAATTAGTACGTTTGGAGGAAAAAAAAAAGGATCACAGAATTATGGGAAAGTTGACATCATAGAATTATGGGAAAGCTGACATTTTAAACGTGATAGATGACAAAGCCACAAGTTGGTTGAAAGCGCTCCTAAGTGACGGTTATACATATATTTTTTATAAGTTTTTAAATACTGTATTTTTAAATATTTATTTATAAATTTGCGTAAATTATTTTGAAGAAATACAGACATCGATTTATAATATTATATATATATATATATATATATATATATATATATATATATACATATAAAATATCAATAAAGATTGCTGAGATATAATATTAGATTCTTAGGATTCAGTTCAAAATTTTATTTTATAGTAAATCTAGAAAAATATAAAATATTAATTGGCATAAGAAGTGAATATTCCAGTACAGATTTCTTCTAATCATATAACTTTGGGATAAGTTACAGTAAAATATATGTATATATGCACACACTGTAAAAACACATGCATTTGCATTTAATGCTTTCTATTATTTTATTTACTTGCACTTTAGGCTAATCTGCAGTTTTCATCAGATCTAAAAATATAATTTTAATACTGGTATTCAAATTTATTATTAAAAGTTTTATCATTACATATAATACTCTTGCTATAATATTTTAAAATTTTTACAGAGCATCCTTAAATGAAACATTTTTAATGCTTTTTTATTGTGTCAAAAGGATGCCCATGTTTCCCTTCCATGCAATAAATTAGGTAAAACAGCAGTTCTATACACAGCTAACTTAATTTCTTGTTATAAAATACTCTTACTTTTAACACCTCAGCATCTAAGCTTTTTTTTTCTACTTATACTATTATCAAAGTATTTAAACAGGTTTACATTCTCATGTTAATAACCATGCAAACTGAAAATTGTAAGAATTTTCTTTCATCTCTGGTTGGTAAGAATTTACAATTAACCACTATATTTTTTAGCTACTGGATGTAACATATTGAGTCATTACTGCACAATTACGTTTTCATTGCATTGGACATGTAAAATGAATCAACAATGGAAGACTTCTTAAAAGTGTTTTATAATAAACTTGAGCATAGTTTTTATGAAAGAGGTTGACTCCATCTATATAATAAAGATTATTTCAAAGACATTCTACAGAAGTGCAATGTGAATTGTTTCTTTTGGAAAGATATGTCAAAACATAGAATATATTGGAAAACTATAATTACACATGGTGTTAAAGTATTTCAGAAAAAAAAGTTTTTACTTGGAAAAATTAATAGAAAACATCTTAAAATATTAAGTAAACAGAAAAATTGGCCAGCATATTCTATATGCAGATGTAGTTGTGCTTCAACATATTGGTTTGTATTGTTATGGCAAAATTCGTTTCCAGAGTTTATTTTCCCTCTCTCCTTCTGTTTTTCTTCTTTCTTTTTTCTTTTATTTTAGAGTTGGAACGATCCTATTTATTTATGAATGGCTATTTGTTATTTTTACATTTAATATTATACTTTAAATATGGTACATTAAAATTATATTTTTAGTTCTGATGCAGACTATAGATTGATGAAATCCAACAAGAAAATAAAGGAATTTAAGCATTGTATTGCAGGTGCATTATAAGTACATTATTTGAATGTTTTTATAACATTAATAAAATACGGCTAGCTAATAATGAGTAGAAGGTTGGGATATAATGTGATATACATAAAAGTGCTCCTTTTTTCGTCATACATTACCCTAAGCCTACTTACTTGAAACAAATATCTAAATAAACTATTCTTTTTTTAGATAAAAGTTTCAAGTTATTGGCTTTATAATTTTAGATAATTATTCTAATGAAATTCAACCATAGAATTAAGTCATATTGTTATTATTATTTTATTAAAATTTAAGAATATCAAACAAAAAAAGAAATATTAGTTGAAGTTTTAATTTTTCTCCCTCTTGTCAAGGTTACTTTTCTATTTTGTCCTTCGCTGTAAAAACCTTTAAAATAAAGTGCTGTATTTATTTCCTAACTGTTAAATACAAATGAAGCTTTGAAAAAGTAGGATAAAATTAGAACAAGCTTTTATCATCGAAGATGAAAGTTTTTGAGCATTATATTAGAAAATCTAAATGAAAGCTTTTCTCAAGAAAGCTATTGGCCTGGCCAATCATAAACTTTTTATATTTATTCGATGTTTATTATAGCTACAATGTTTATATTAAATAAAAATGAAGATGTATTATATAAAAAGTTGTTGATATCTTGATGAATGATTCTGAAAAATTTCTTCTTCTTTTTTTATTTGTATGAAAACAAGTTTTTCATTTTGAGTGACTGTTTATTACATATATGAAAATAATTGACACTTTGAGTTTTAATATTAAAAAATTTCGAATTTGATAATAAAAATATAAAAGAAAAAATAAATTTAGAAAAACTTAACCAAAAAGTATTTTTATTTATTTAAATAAATAAGTAATTGTATATATTAATGTGAATTATTTAATTAAAAAAAAACAAAAATTGATATTTTTATCGCTGGAGAGATCATATGATGTTTGAGCACCGAAAGAGCTAGAGTTGAGTTTTGTTTCATCTTATAATTAATTAGATGCCCATACAGTGATGTAAAATTCAAAGATAGGATAGTAAAACACATTTTTATTTCAATCTTATACTATGATTTGGTTTTCGTTTTTTCTCTTTCTTGAATGGAATTCATTTGGCAACTCATTTTTTCATCAAAAGATACCAATATCTAATAAACAAGATTGCACCATTATTAATTTAGGATAATTGTTTTTATTCTGAATCAGTAAATACCAGTCAGTTCTGCTAAAGGCTAGCAATGTTTCTCCAGATTTATCAGCCAATGCTTTGACACATACTCTTGCTGAGAACATATTACATTAATTCACATAGAATAAACTTTAGTATAATCTTAATCTACTAACAATTAACAATCAATATATCTACCTTAAAGTTATGCATCTTGAATAAATGTCTTAGTAAACCAATATTATCTGCCCTATTTCTTCTTATTTATAATGCTACCCAATTGCATTTGTTTTAAGCAAGAAGAATGTAATAAAAAATTTCTTTGATGATGATCAGATATCATCACTTGGTTGTATTACTTTATTATTTAATCCCTTCTCTGTGTGATTAGTGCAGTAATAGTGTTGCAGATTTTGAAGCTCAAATTATAAAGATCAGGGCTCTGACTAATTGTTTCTGGTACTCAAAATTCTTAGAAACTTTTGAGAAATAAACCATTAAGTTATTTACTTACTCAAGCTATCTTTAGGTAGAGAAATTAAACTAAAAATTACTATTATGCTATTATAATATTTATTTGAATAGTGAACACATTTTTATTATTTTAAAACACTTGATCTTTTTTTAATCTACTGATTTGATCAATCAATGTTATTTTTATATATCATCATCAGTATTTGTTTTAATCACAATGGGTTTCCTTTTTTAGCAATATAGAATATTGTTTACTTCATCATTGCATACACAGATTTGTTTATCTTGTCACTTCAATTTCTAGAACAACTGAGTCACAGTCATAAAATTTTTATTTATTCAATGATGACAATCATATTTGTACTTCCATTAGTTTTGTCCCAAATTATTCTTTCTTGTTTATTAGCAGTCATTTCAACTTGAAAGGATTTAGTTTATGCCTCTCATTATGTGACATTTTGCCACTATTTTATCAGGAAACATCTTTATATCTAATGATTTGCAAATATATTCAAATTCATGATATCTGGAAGAAATATACATTAGAGTTTACTTTTTTACGTAAACCAAACTACAAATAACTTTTATTACAAATGTTTTTATGTAATATTAATCTTTTTGTTAATGATTAATATTGCAATGTGTAATGTAAATCAAGCAGTATAGTGAACTATAAAAATAATTTACTATCACAATAAGAAATGATACTTTTTTTACTAAAAGAATCATTTCTTTTTTTAGATAATTAATATTTAATTGAGAGCTCTTTTGACATTATTATATAACTTTCAAAATTTTTTATCAAATAAAATTTTGAAAACAAAAAATGTTAAGAATTTTTAATTGAATATTAAAAATCTTATAGAAGAAACAATGATTTTATAAATGCTTTCATATTAAATTACTCCATTTGTGAATGTTTCTATCTGTATGTTGGTATTTTCCATTTTTGAATTTTTAACAATGAAAAAAAAAATTGTTCCCATTTAAAACTCAAACTCACATCCTTACACTTACCAAAAAAACTCCTTCATGGAAATATTTCATTTGTAAAATAAATTTTTTATTAATATTGATTTAACTCATATTTGATTAATTAAATTAATTAAAAAAACCAATATATAAATACTTTTATATTAGATAATCAAGATATTTAAGGTTAGAATTTGTTTGTTAGAGGACATATTTTTTTTTATTTTCACATCTTATTGCTAAATATACTTTTTGTCAGATTTTTTTTGTAGTTTTAATCATTTTTTAAAAACATATGTAAATATAACTAAAAAATAGAAAAATAATATATAAATAATTTTTTCTTAAAATAATGCATATTGTCATTTCATAAAAGCATTTGAGACTCAAATAACCATTCAAATCACAAAGACCTCAAATGTTTTTTTACATAAAAGCATTATTTTAAATATATATATATATTTGAAATATTATTTTAGTTAAGAGAGCTTATAAATTCTGGCTGCTATAATTAATTATTACAATTTAATTTGCAAATATCAAAATTATTACTTTTACAACATTGACATCAATCACTTTAGATAAATATATTAATGATTATTACTAACTATTTATTAAACTAGAGATTATTCTTAGCCTGGTATAAAATTTAAATCTCAGTTAAAAATTAATATATCTAATTTTTGTTTCAACTGAACATAAACATATAAATTAACTCAAGTTCATTTTATCTTAGAGATTATTTTTTCCAAGTATCTTTATTTATATTTTTTAAGAATGTATGGTGGAAATAAACGTTTTAAGTATATCCAATAAAAAATTTACATACAGTGAAAATGAAATGAATTTTAGATATTTCAAGGATTCATGTCTAATTTAAAAATGGTAATGATTAGTAATAATTACTAACATATTTATCAGAAGTATTTGGTATCAAGTGATTGCAGAATGTTTGAGATTTATAAATCAAAGTGTAATAATGTGATAAGGATAAGTACTGAATAAATAATGAAGATGTATAAAAGATTATGATTGCTCCAAGTGAAGAGAACTGTTTTAGCATGAAATACACTTTGAGGGGATTTTTTTTTTCATATTGTCTTTTCAGATGTTTTTATTCATATGTTTCAAGTAAGTATGAAGTAAACATTTAGATATATTTATATAAAACAGATCTTATCAGTTTACCACCTAACATTACATTATTTCAGCAGCATTATCTGAGAAACAAACATAATGTCGCAATAAAGCAACATAGACAAAAGGTATCTTTGTTTTTCAGATAGTGCTACCAAAATAACGTGAAGTAAAGTGATAACTGATAAGATATGTTTCATAAATTTGATTTTCAATTAGTAATAATTGATAGTTTCTTGATAACATCAAAGGCTAATGGCTATTTTTATTTACATGAATATTATCGCCCCATTTCTATTCTTTATTATAATAACAATCCATGGAAATATTATATATATATATATACTAGCTCTGTAAAAAGAGTCTTGAACATCTAAGAACTGTTTGGAAGAGCCTGAAGCTCTCTAAAATTTATCACATTGACCCATAACAGATAGTATTGAGCTTCATGTACTTGAACTTCTTATGGCCTTCTGAGCAATAAAGTCATTCTAAAAATATGCTACTAGACATATTTTATACATATTTTATATACTTCTAGTTTGATAGAAAAATATGATTACTTAGAAAAAAATGTACTCAGATTAAAGTTTTCACTATTGGAGATTGGGTATCAAAAACTAAGCTGAGGATATGTATATAATAATCTTATTGTCATATTTACATTGATTATTCAAGCTTACAATAGATGGCTCTGAAAATGAATAATAATATTTTTTTGAAAGCAAATTTTATATAGGTTTTATATACTTCAAGAAGGATAATAATTAATCTTTCTTATTGCATTGCCAAATATATATAATGTTATATCATCTATGCACTTTATCAATGTTTCACAATGCCTTAATTACTACCCTCTTTTACAGTTTTGATTGCCTCAGCAATCTTCTTCTGAACATTCTTTTTATATCTTCAAAAAATTCTGAAGAAGATTGCTGGGCAGTCGAAACTGTAAAAGAGGGTAGTAATTAAGGCATTGTGAAACAGTGATAAAGTGCATAGATGATATAATATTATATTACATAGCTTTTATATAGTATTCTTCCACCTAATAAAAAAATAGAACTACCTCTTATAATATGAAATATTTTTCTGTTTCTCCTCTCTCCGAAAAATATTTTCTTCAAAAAATTATCCACTATAAAAATAAATCATTTTGCATGGTTTAACATAGTCATAGACTACTAAATTCAAAAGTAAACACCTCAAGTATCAATTCAAATACTTATACACCACAAGATTTTCATGAGAGACAAACTATTTGATCATTTTGATACTGCAAATCATTATTGTACTAGCAAAAACAAGAAAGTGTAAGAAAACAAAGAAACTTATGAGCGGGTACTATAAAGAGTATAAATTTTTAACAAATATCTAGCCAAATATTACATTTTTATCTTTCAATTTGTATAATAAGAAGAAAAAATGTGAGATCTTCACATTTAGTAAATAATATTTTTAGAGTTTATTTTATATATTTGTTTTTTTTTTTTACAACATTACTGTGTTTTTAATACCACCACTATTTGTTGTAATGTGCAACTCAAATAAATATCAACCAATAGTATTCTGTTTTACAGACAGGACCACCGGGCAATCACAGCACAAGTTCATCCATTTTTCCAGTCCATTCACTTCATTTCTCAGATCTTCAATTTCACATATCTCTTCTTATTTCTCATACGATCAAGAAAAAATAATCTTTTCCATCCTTTTTTTTTGTTTTCATTTATCATTACCTTTAAAACATTTTAAATTTAACTATTTTTCTTCTTAATACGTGCTAAATCTAGTTTCTCTTTCTATCTCTAATTTCCTTAATCAATTTTCTGTTTTTTAATTTACCCTTTTCAGAACTTCTTCATTTGTCATTTTATTAACCTAACAAATTTTTTACACTTCTCCATGACCCTATTTTAGAGACTTCCAATCTGTTCTTTTTATTGTGTTCATTTCCCGCTTATCAAAACAGTACAATAGTAAATTCCACAAATAGCATTTAATAAATCTTTCTTTAATTCTCTCTTCAAAGGTCTACAAAATATTTTTTCAAACATATTATGATACAATATCAAAGTTAAAATGTATGTTTATAGGTTCATCCATATATATGTATAAGCTATTAGAAAATGCTAATCGTTTAACTATTTCTATGCTCAAATTATTTTATGTCTTATTCAAAAGAATAATGAATTTAACATATCAGTCATGTAATTAATGCCAATACCAGTAAAGATTTACAAAAAATAGTAATAGGTTATCATTTAATTTTTTAACTCCATGAATTTTTTGTTAGTTCTCAAAATATACTTTTTTAAACATAAAAGGGCAAGTATTTTGCATATTTTTGACTTTTGTAAAAAGGCAACTAAAAAACAGCACCAATTAGAACTTTGTTTAATTACAAAATAAAATTTGATTAAGTTACTATCTTAAAATTTACTTCATATTCATTTTTGGTTTTTAAACATTTAAACTTTTTCCAAAAAAAAAAAATGTTACAAACATGAATATTAAAGTGGAATAACAAAATTAATTAAGCATTTACTTTTATATATTATATAAAGTGTGATGAATTCCAAAACCGAAAATTTTTAATTCAAAACTCCATATTTTACTTTGGTCCTTATGCACCACTTCATCTTTTGATCTTCAAAACAATAACCATTTAATTATTTTGTAAAGAAAATAGTAATGTAAATTTTATCAATTATTTTTCTGCAGAAACCCTAAAAATAACGTATATAAATATATACAAAAATATGCATTTAGATATATACTGTTATTCATATTTCCATGTGTGTAAGTTGCTCAAATTTAAATAGATTCAAATTATTTGCATTTTAGCAATTGTGTCACGTAGGTACGACAACAACTACTACAGTAAAAATTTCATTAAGTATTTAATATATTTAGATAGCATCAGTTCTGTAAAAAATAAATGTAAATCTGAAAATTATCATTGCTCTATTTTCTAACTCTGTTAATTCCTCTATTTTTTCTAAAAATATTTTACATCATAGACATAAAATATTTTAGATACCAGGTAGAGTTCCAAAACCATTGTTGTGGGAATGGGATGGAGCAGGATCGGAAAACCTGAGGGGAGGGAATGGCAAGGAAACGTAAAATGGTTAACAGGATTCTCTGGACATAATGGCCGAGAGATTCTTGACTCCGAAAAAAAAGCAGCCACAACATATTGCATCGCATTATACAAGTAATCAATAAAAAGTATTCGATAATACTACCCAAATTAATATAGTGTTTCAGATATTTTGTCCACTTCACATAAAAAATTGCAATTTACATTAAATTTATCAGGAAAGTATAATATCAGAAAATTAAATAAAATATAACTGTTAATGAGAATGTGATTTTTTTTAAAAAAACTGTTAAAAACTGATCACAGTTTTACAAATCAAAATAAATTTTATGTATGTAATAATATTTCTTAAAGTTATTAAAAAGAAGTACATTGAGTTTTTATATAAAAAAAAATACATACTTTCTTCCACAATCCCATTGTCCCAGTAATATATCTCTGAGATTGATATACATTGAGCTCTGATGTAATAAATTATTTGGTTCTAGAAGATTTTTTACTATATCTTCCATATCTTATGTCTTAAACTAAAATATTAAGAGGTATCTGTTCAATGTCCTAGACCAAAGTTACTATCCAAAACTATTTGAACAGAAAAATATATGATAAATATAAAAAGTATATAAGTAAACATACATGCAAAATAATTTGTTATATATACCATAAAGTTATTTAAATTAAATGAAATGAAATCAAACTTACTCTAACAAAAAATTACAAATTGTAGGTTTGCCCATCTCAGTTGTGGTACTTCTCCTTTGTTGTTTGGAATTTATTTTTTCTTTTTATATGTTCTAAATTTGTTTTTTCCTTCTATGTGAAAATTAAAACAATCTTCTAAATAAGAATAAACTTAAACTTAACTCATAAAAATCTCTTTAATTTCTCACTTAGAATTTTTTTATCAATGGCAATATTCATAAACCCAAAAACTTTTTACACATGTGTGTTTTCTGTCAATCAATAAAGTTTTCATATTTTAGTTTTAAAAAGCTTTTTTTTTTACTTAGAATTTATTTCTTGACGTTATGTTTTAATTTTGTTTTTCTTTTTTTATTTAGAATTTTTATTTCTTGAGGTTATGTTTTAATTCTGTTTTTTACTTTTTATTTTTTATTACGATCTTTTAAAATTCAAAACAAATTTAGGGAAAATAAAAAGTCTCTTTACTTGAATTTTCTAATTTAGAATTTTCCCCCACAGTATTAATTAGCTTTATAACTCACCTTTTCAGTTAAACCCTTAAATATTTGGGCACATGCAAACAATGTTGATTAATAGTATTTAATCTAGCGTTTTCATTCATGACAGCTCTACAGCTTTTTTGTATGGAATTTTTTTATGACAATATTATTCAGTTTTCTAACATTAATTTTTAGGCTTGTGGCCAAGCAAATCATACAAACGTAGGATAATAGTTAAAAAATAATGTTTTCACTTTTAAAGATATAAATAATAGGATAAGAAAACTAAATTGTTAATTTAAGTCTTATATGAAAAAAAATATCATTCTAGCACTCACTATATATATTTGCATTTGTTTTTGTGCATTTTAATTTAGTGTTAAAAATGTATATTCTACTACATTTTATAGCTGGTAAAGAAAACTCAGTAATATTAATCCCATAATGACCAAGCCAGATTTATCAGTAATATTTGTTAAACTTTCATCAAACAGATTTTGCTCCTTTAATCTTAACAATCAAACCTTAAGCTATCAACAATCTCAACCTGTAGTCAAGGAAACCTACTTTAACAATAAATGTGGTACCACCTTTATCTGTATTCTGATATGTTTATATAGATGCTAAAGATTGCAACTTGACCAAGGTAATGTGAGATTAATAATGCAAATAAATCTAAACAAAACTCATTAATCAAGCAAATATAACTTGTTTTGAAAGCAGACTAATAAATAATCAATTATAACTTCCAGATTCTGTAAGCATATTAATAAATAGTCATTTATAATTTCTGAATTCCATATAAAGTATATATTTACTAAAACAATAAAGCCAACTACAAAGGCTTTAATAGGTTTGTAAATGTAGATGATAACAATCAACCTTTAAGCTTTCAACAATCTCAACTGCACTCTCCTTTAACAATAAAGGTGGTACCACCTTTATCTATGGTCTGATATATTTATATAGATACTTTCTAACAAACCATAAAATTATTTATAGCAACTAATACTTTATTAATTTATTACCTTCATTTTTAATATATAGGGTATATGAGCACAGACTTTCATATGACCCACCACTCTCCACTCTATCTACTAACACCGATACACTCAAGCACATATATGCTGAAAAGATAAATAATCACCAATATACATATTTCATGCTCAACCAGAAATCATCAGTTAGTCCAAACTATCATCTCCCACACATATATAAGTGCTCAGATATATATTAATATAGACAAATTTCATACTTTAATAGACGGGCTCAAATCACTACACACTCCAAATATTCAACCGTCCATGCAATTGAAAATCTGATGATGGAATGCTCGAAGGCCACCCTGAGGCCGAGATTCTTGTCACACTCATGTTGACCTAAGGTCAATCTGAACCCCACATGTACAGAACATAATCATTAAATACATATGCAAGGATGGGCAGACATCTCTACAATGTAATAACTGAAACACAGACTTATTGTATACATGTGTCTATATATGTAATATATAGGGTATATGAGCACAGACTTTCAAATGACCCACCACTCTCCACTCTTTCTAATAACACCGATACACTCAAGCACATATATGCAGAAAAGATAAATAATCACCAATATACGTATTTCATGCTAAGCCAGCAATCATCAGTTAGTCCAGATTATCATCTCCCACACATATATACTATAAGTGCTCAGTAATATATTAAGATAGACAATCTTCATACTTTAATGGACAGGCTCCAATCTACTACACACTCCACTCTTCAACCGTCCATCCAATTGAAAATCTGATGATGGAATGCTTGAAGGCCACCCTGAGGCCGAGATTCTTGTCACACCCATGTTGACCTAAGGTCAATCTGAACCCCACATGTACAGGACATAATCCATTAAATACATATGCAAGGATGGGCAGACATCTCTACAATGTAATAACTGAAACACAGACTTATTATATACCTGTGTCTATATATGTAATATATAGGTATATGAGCACAGACTTGCACATGACCCATCACTTTCCACTCTATCTAATAACATCCATACACTCCAAGCACATATATGCTGAAAAGATAGATAATCACCAATATACATATTTCATGCTAAACTAGCAATCATCAATTGGTCCAGATTATCATCTCCCACACATATATACTATAAGTGTTCAGATGTATAATAAGATAGACAATCTTCATACTTTAATGGACTGGCTCCAATCTACTACACACTCCAACTCTTCAACCGTCCATCCAATTGAAAATCTACATTGTAGAGATGTCTGCCCATCCTTGCATATGTATTTAATGGATTAATGTCCTGTACATGTGGTGTTCAGATTGACCTTAGGTCAACATGGGTGTGACAAGAATCTCAGCCTCAGGGTGGCCTTTGAGCATTCAATTGGATGGATGGTTGAAGAATTGGGGTGTGTAATAGATTGGAGTCTGTCCTTTAAAGTAAGACACAGTATTGCCACTCTGCAAGCTAGAGTAATCAATGGATGCCAGAAGGCTTGTGCATAAAATTCCCATCTAGTGACTACTCATCCAATATCCCCAGACTAGTTTCTGGCTTGTGGCCAGCCAGAAACTAGTCAGGGAATATTGGATGAGTAGGCACTAGATGGGGAATTTATGCACAAGCCTTCTGGCATCCATTGATTACTCTAGCTTGCAGTGAGTGGCAATACATATAGTGAGTTTTGCCTGTTTTAATGAAAGAAATATGTTTTATAAAAAAATAAAGAAGGATTTTCAATATTTATAGATGAATTTAGTAATGTTTAATAGCATATAGTACAAAATGCAGAAAATAATATAAATAAACATTTCCACTAATTGAATAAAGATTTAGTTATAATATATATGGACACCATTAAAATTATCTGTTTCATTTAATGATCAGTCAAAATAAAACAATCTTTTTATTTACAGTTCTTAAGGATGTTTAAACATTGTTATATATCTGTCTTTTTTTATTATTATGAAAGGAAATTCGCAAGAGGAATAAAAAAAATTTGATTAATAAGAACTGCAGCTTGTCCGTAAACAATAAATGGCAGTGCCATAAATTACTTGTTACATTAGATGACATTTTCTTCATTGGACATTGTTAAAGTGTCTGGTCTTAGTATTTTTTAAAGAAGCTTTTAAAAGATTGATAAAAGCAAAAACATTATATAATTTGTATAAAATATATGCATGTGTGTTTACAATAATCTATTGCGGACAATAAATATGTTCATTACCTGATAACCTATAGTCAAAATATTCAAGCTTGTATGACAAAAAACAAGGTTGAGTAATATGGATAGATATGTATAATTGTTTAAATGCACTGCTAGTAGAGTATAAAAATAAATATAAGGTTCGGAAATAAAATTCCAGTATTACTATTATTTTGCACTCAAACTTTTTATGAATTCTCCAGTTTAAAGAATTTTTATCTTAACATAACCCGAGCATTGACAGGATATATATATATATATATATGGGAGATAGAGTGGAGAATGAATAAACTAAAATCCTGAGTTCAATCTCTTTATTTAAATTACAATATATATCTTTTTTTCCTTCAATGAAATAGATGGTTGACTAGTTGGAAGAGTGAGAAAATTAAAGCCTGTCCATTAAAATTTGATGTATTGCTATCTTAATATAAACCAAGTACTGATTGTATATGTGCGTGGGAGATTATGATCTGCCCCAAATGATGATTGATAATTCTGCATATATATATATATATATTGGGATTATTTATCTTTTTCGCATATGTGTGACCATGTGTATCGGCTGAGATGGGGCGGATGATGAATACAGAGTGAAAATCCTAAGTTCAAATCCATCTATTTAATGTAAATATTTATACATACTATATTCATATATAAGTAGGTGTAGATCAAAAGCCTTGGGGCGTGCTTAAAGAGTTATAACATAAAATGAAACTTTATGGGTTGTATCACCCACCCGCCCCAAATATTTTTTGAAACAGCTAAAAAAAATTAGGATGAAACATCTCAAAATGCATAATCATTAGTCAGGTGTTTTGAAGGTCTAACATTTGTTTTTGTATAACAAATACCATATGACTCTACTTACATTCAACATACCTTTTTAAAAGCAATTTTTTCAGTCGATCTCAACAACTTAAGTAACAAACGAATGATATTTCTACTGAACATAAAATCATCTTCTTCTGTTCATGTTTATTTTCATTTTACTAAAAATAGTTTTTAGTAACAAGTCTTTGCAGTTTACTCAAAAGTCATCTATTATAATGTTCAGTAATTAATTTAGATAAGTTAAAAATGCTATTATGTTTATATTCTTAGACTAGAATTTTATTTTGTCTTTTATCAGTGAAAACTTATAGAGCTAGAAGATCTAGAAACTATATTTTGCTTCATTTTTTAATATAAAGCTAATACATAAATTCAAAGACAGTATAAAGTTTTGAACCTAAGCCAAGTTCATCCTATAGTTACATAGATCTGATATTAGGCCAATAAGTACTTATTTAATGATCTTAATTGTTTGTTAGATATAAACATCTTTCACTCTTTAACCAGAGTGATATATACTAACAAATATTATATGATTCTCTAGGTTACATTCTGCTTGTTTTCTTAGAAAAAGTTATTGCAAATTAGAGTAATCACTGAATACTAGATGGTAATACTTTTATGTCTATATTCAGAGACTAATTTATGGATTATAAAAAAAAGATATAAAATATCTACAATCAATATAAAATTGAAGTTATTAATATATAGAGGTTGCAGCCTAATGTCAAATTAATACAATCATACAATATTGTATGAAAAAGTAGGATTTTTTTTAAATTTCAAAAAATTAGCTTAATAAACAAAAATAAAGGAATGCAAAGTGTAAAATGTTATAGATTCTCAAAGCTTCAAATGATGAAATGTCTTAGCAATAAACAAGTCTGGGGATGATTATAACTGTTATCACAAGACACTTGAACAACTAATCATATGAGTATTTATTATAAAGCTCATTAACCATGTCCATTCTTTTGCAGCTCAAACACATAATCTGCTGCAAATTACTTTCCATAAAATTATATTTGAATTCATTTTTTAATTACTATTTTTAGGTTTTTCATGTATGTTCATTAAGCCTAATGTATAGTCAGTAAATCTTTGAAATATTCTTCAGCACCACAAAGAGTAATTTATCAGTTAGTTATTTAATATGATCTATTTTTAACATATATGTTAATATATATTACAAACTGATAGCCAGCTATGAGATTAGAGAGAACGAAAGCAATTCAATTTTTCATTGTGTTTCAAAAATTTGAACCAAACCCAATATTCCAATAAAAGCAATACTTGAAGAAGAATTAAGAATTTTTCATGTTTCTTATGATCTGCAAATAAATCATTTAAATCATTAAATAACTGAAACACACAAGCTTATTGTATACCTATGTCTGTATATGTAATATATAGGGTATATGAGCACAGCCTTTCACACAACCCACAACTCTCCACACTATCTCATAGCACTGATACACCTGACACATATATGTTGAAAAGATAAATAATCACCAATATACGTATTTCATGCTAAACCAGCAATCATCATTTGGTCCAGATTACTATCTCCACACATATATGCTGTAAGTCCTCATATATATATTAAGATAACCAAATCTCATACTTTTAATGGACAGGCTTCAATCTACTCCACCCTCCAACTCTTCAACCGTCCATCCAATTGAAAATCTGATGATGGAATGCTCAAAGGACACCCTGAGGCTGAGATTCTTGTCACACCCATGTTGACCTAAGGTCAATCTGACCCCTCATGTACAGGACATAAGTCTGTGCTCATATACTCTATATATTAAATCATTAAAATGATTTGAATTTTATACAGACAATTTTTTATAATTAAAATAAAATTCTGGCTAACAAACTTGTTTATTTTGCTATATATCTCTTAACTAAAATACTCTGCTGTAATAGCTAATATTGGTTTTAGTCTTCATATTTCAAATTGTCATTTTTAATTTTGGCTTTTCTACCTTTATTGTTTTTTCAGAGATCCAAATGATCTAATTAATTGTGCATATTTATTAATAGATTTGCTGATTTAAAAATACAGCGATTCAAAAATGTACGTATTCTATATATATATAATATTTTTAAATGCACGTATATTTTCTAGACTGAACTTAATATAATTAGAAGGAATTTAAACTCATACTTTCAATCTCCTTTTAGCTATCCTACTTATACAACTAATACACATATTCACATACATGTGAAAAAGATAAATGATCTCCAATATACGTATTTTATGCTGACCAGCACTCATCAGTTGGTCCCAAATCATCTTTCACACATATATAAATAATCAGTGCTCAATTTATATTAAGATAGCAAATCTTTAAACTTTAAAGAACTGGCTTTAGTCTTCTCCATCCTCCAACTTTTCTGCCAGCCACATTACTGAAAATCTAATGATAGAATATTCAAAGCCCTTCTTGATGCCAATATTATTGTCATGCACATGTTGACTTTATTTCACCCTGACTCCTCTTGCTTAGGACCCTAATAAATCTAAAGTAGAGGGATGTGTGAGAGATGATGATTTGGATCAACTGATGAGTGCTGATTCAGTGTGAAATACATATATTGGAGATCATTTATCTTTTTCACATGTAAGTGGTCATGTATATCGGTGACTCCTCTTGCTAGGACCTTAATAAATCTACAGTAGAGGGATGTGTGAGAGATGATGATTTGGATCAACTGATGAGTGCTGATTCAGTGTGAAATACATATATTGGAGATCATTTATCTTTTTCACATGTAAGTGGTCACGTATATCGGTGACTCCTCTTGCTTAGGACCTTAATAAATCTACAGTAGAGGGATGTGTGAGAGATGATGATTTGGATCAACTGATGAGTGCTGATTCAGTGTGAAATACATATATTGGAGATCATTTATCTTTTTCACATGTATGTGGTCATGTATATTGGTTGTTTAAGATGAAGTGGATAGCTGTAGAAAGCTTAAAAGTCTGAGTTGAATTATATTAAGTTCAGTCTAGACAATATACTTGTATTTAACAATATTACATATACAGCCTGTATTCTGCCCATCCCTCTTCTGTGTATTTAAATGGGCATATTAAGGTCCTATGTGTGAGGGATCAGAGTAACTTAAAGTTAGCATGGACAGGACATTAATATTGGAATTGAACAAGGACTTTCAGTATTCCATCATCAGATTTTCAATGATATGGATGACTGAAGAGTTGGAGAATGGAGAAAATTGATGGTTGTTCATTAAAGTTTGAAGATTTGCTATCTTAATATAAACTGAGCACTGATTATATATGTGTGTGAGAGATAGTGATCTGGTCCAACTGATTCAGCATGAATTACATATATGGGAGATCATTACATGTGTATGTGATCATGTGTATCTGTTATATAAGATGGAGTGGATAGCTGTAGGCAGGTTGAAAGTCTGAGTTCAAATATATATATATAATATGTAGCAATAAGCAGATGAAGTATTTCTCTTAATTTAAAGATATGTGATAACATTAATAATAATATGTTAATCCTACTTGAATGACAAGAGAAAATTTACTGCTTTGTAATTCATTCACGACTTTGGCTGTAAGAATATTACAGATTATTATGAATACCTTCAAATTATTGTCTCAACATGGTTGACAACTTTTATCCTGAATTGGATTTCGTTTAAAATTGCTCTTACTGTAGCAAAAATACGTAAAGCTATCTATATCTTCGAATTACATCTATGTCGCACTGATGCACACTAGCATATTTTATTAATACTGTATTAGTTTGAGATTTAAAATGTACCCACTCATGTTTACATGATACAAAGATGTAACAGTGAGAGAAAATATTTTCAGCAGCGTTGCTCAATGATTTATCATTTTTATAAGAAAAAGTTAATATACGAACTGTTTGTTCATCGAAAACCAAACTTTAGAAATATCATAAATTTAAAAATTATATATATGTAATTAATTATTAAGGGAAATGATGCGTCCTTTGTTTTGATGAACCTCTCTCCACTACTGTGTTTAATGTTATTAATTATTTTCCAAATTACTGTATTTGACTTTTGGAATGCTCGATTTCTTATGAATTTATTGCTATTTTTTTTTTTTTTTACACATGCTCAACCAAATTAGTATTTTTTTTTTTTAAAGGTAGGAATTATATTACAACAAAAGTTGTTAGCGGTAATTTTAATTGAAAAATTTCAAATAACTAATTAGAATCATGGTGACAAATTACGCCGTTAATTTCACCTTATTTCATCTTTAAATCTTTAAAATGCGATCCGGAGCTTGATGACAATAAAAAGTACAGTTATTTAAAATGTTACTTCACTTTAGACAATTTTCACACGTATTAGTACTGGATTTTATACATATATAAAGTGTGATTTGGTAAATAAAAATAATGGGGGGAAGGGTAGCATCTTTTCACCTTAAAAAAAATTAAACTATTTGCAATTGTGGCATAAAACAAAAAAAATGGATTTCAATATGGTATGTTTTTTTACTATACAATAAAATGCGAATATATCTAGGCTAGCTATCAAACAATTAAACGGGTTTAAAAGTTAGACTAAAGCATTTTAATATATATTTTCCCCCTAAAATATAGGCTTTTTCATACCTGCATTCCAATATGTAATATATAGGAAGTTTGTAGTCAGACTTTCACACGACCCTATATTAAAATATAGTGCTATAAGGTCTGGCCATCGTTTATATATGTATGTAAATGAATTATGTTCTGTATATGAAGGGTCAGAGTACTTAAGTTCAACATGGGTAGGATGAGAAGGTTGGCACCAATGAGGGCTTTAAGCGATCCATCATCAGATTTTCAATGAAATGGGTGGCTGAAGAGTTGTGGGGTGGTGTGGATTAAAGCCTGTCCATTAAAGTATAAAGATTGGCTATCTTAATATAAGCTGAGCATTAATTGTTTATATGGGTGGAGATGATAATCTGGACCAACTGATGAGTGCTGGTTTAGCACGAAATGCATATGTTGATAATTATTTCTCTTTTCAACATGTGTGTGATCAAGTGTGTCAGAAGTAAAGCATTTTGTAAAAGATAAATTATACAGTCACTTATAATTGCATAAAAATACATATATGGAACAAATGTGTTTTCTAAAGTTTAACAATATTTTTCAAATAACATCGATAAAGTCCAAAACTCAAATCAGTGTACTCACAAAGGATGAACAATCAAACAGCAGTGATAGGAAATTTAGAGGCAGTCTTAATAAGAATGTCTATCTATTGCAGGGGCTGTCAACCTTTTGGATCCCCATACTCCATTGACTTTTAGTAAATTATCTGGTACTCCTTATTCATTATGATAAAAAAATAAGCACCATGCAGAATGTCACACATGCTCAGCAGACACACATTTCACAGAAATGAACCTCCAGGTGGTGCTAATCTGGCAATTTCACTAACTATCTTGAACCTTAACAAGCCAATCTGGCAATTTTACTAACTATCTTGAACCTTAACAAGCCATTCTGAATTATTGGATCCTGCAGTAAAAACTAGTCTATGTGACCTCACTGTGTCAATGTCCACAAAGATATCTAAAATATTGTTAGTATTGCAGACAGACAGTCCCAACATGGAATAGCCAAAATGTTGATAATGTAACAATTTTTGGAATATATTAATAGCATAATGTGCCTATTTACCTGCTATCCTCCATATTCCCTGGACATGCTTTCTGCACCATCTGAGGGTAAGTGTGTTCCATATTGGAATCCCTGATCTATTGAGTTCTCATTTGAAACATATCTTTGATAGTATACTTATCCAATAATGTAACAGTAATGTAAGTAAATTGTAATGGCATAACAGGCTAATCATAGAGCTGGGCCAATAACACCAATATGTAACAAAGAGGAAGGAATCTGGTTCTAAAACAGATTCATTTGAGAGAGAGGTTAGTGTTCATACAAGTGCTAGTGTATGTATTACTGTGTCATATTAGAAACAATAATTTACTAGTCATGAATTACCTGACATTAATACATATTATCCATTATTTAAAAAAAGTATCCCAGTTTTTTAAATTCTGATCTCAATATTTATGCCAGCTGTTTATTGAAACGTTTTTGACAATTTTCTAGCAATTGATTATTACTGTCAACAACTACACAATAATAATCTCACCTACTATAATAGGTATTGAATTCTTTTAATCACTTTATCATATAAATAAATTCGGTAATTGTTTTGACATTACCTTAAATATGTCTCATTTGTTTATAATCTAAAAATATTACTTTATAGCCACATTATACATCCCTCTATGAAGAATTAGTGTAGAACTAACAGCATCAGTCCACATAACTTTATTAGATATTTGTCACTTTTAAGAATTGATAATTGATAATATTATTAGCACTCATCAATTAAGAATGAAATGAAACAATCAAATGTTTCATTTCCATCAAAAAGTGAGAATATTTTCTCTTCATAGTGAAAAAAGTTTAATAAAAATAGCTAAGCTTGGTTTCCTGGCAGAGTTTTATATAGAAATTTGGAAAATTGGCCAATGTGTATATGAGAAATTTTTTCTTTTTCCTCAAGCCCAATCAAATCAAAATATCAGAGAAAAGCTTAATGACACTTATAAGTATGTGTGACCCTGCAACCTATATTTTAACTTTCCAGTCAGCTCCATATGCTTTCATCTGATCTATATTTTGATAAAACAATCTTAAATTTTTGAAAATTGAAATAATTCTGTATGCTCAATTACAAACTCAATTACTAAAAAAATCTAGAATGTTTCTGGATCTAAACTGAAGTAAAATTGTATATTAAAATCAATGCAATGTCTGGTCACATTAATTATGCTCAACCTGATTAGCTATTGAATTATTAGTTAATAATTGGAATAAAGTAAAAAGAATGTTATAAAAATTCCTAAAAACTCTACATGTGCAGATATAAAATTAATTATAGCCTTGTATGATACATTACAAATTTTTTTTATTCTTTTTTTTTTATATCATAAAACCTCTCTTTTTACATTCCTGATGTTTTGTAACAAAAAAACACTTATTTATAATTGTTTAATATAAAAGAAGATATAAATTAATATAAAAGTTTATCAGCTGAACGTTTTCGAGGATCCATGCCTCATATTCAGCCGATAACCTTTTATATTAATTTATATTTTCTTCTATACATGGGGTTCAAACTCAGACTTTCACATGACCCACCACTCAGTGCCATCTCATATTGCTGACCCACCTGATCACCCACATGTTGAAATGATAAAAAATCACCAATATACCTATTTCATGCTAAACCAACAATCATCAGTTGGTCGAGATTACTATCCTCACATATATATATAATCAGTATTCAGCTTTATATTAAGATAGCCAATCTATATACTTTAATGAACAGGCTTCAAACTATTCCAACTCACAACTCTTTAGCCTTCCATTTCATTGAAAATCTGATGATGGAACATTCAAAGCCCTTGTTAGTGCCAAGGTTGTCATCCTACCCATGTTGACATATTAGTCATTCTGACCCCTCATGTACAGGAGAATAATCCATTTATACATACAAATGCGAGGGATGGGCAGATCTTTTACACTCTATTTATATAAGTTAATACATTGTACAGGCTTAAACCTGCATTTATATATGTAATATATGTGGGGTTCGAACTCAGACTTTCACATGACCCACCACTCAGTGCCATCTTATATTGCTGACCCACCTGATCACACACATGTTGAAAAGATAAATAATCACCAATATACATACGGTGATTACCTGATCACACACATGTTGAAAAGATAAATAATCACCAATATATGTATGGTGATTATTTATCTTTTCAACATGTGTGTGATCAGGTGGGTCAGCAATATGAGATGGCACTGAGTGGTGGGTCATGTGAAAGTCTGAGTTCAAACCCCGCATATATCACATATATAAATGCAGGTTTAAGCCTGTACAATGTATTATCTTCTTCTATATTAAACAATTATAAATAAATGTTTTTTGTTACATAACATTGAGAAGTAAAACTATATTTATTCCTGATGTTTAAAAATTTCAACAATGAAAACACAAGACTTAGAAATTACATTCCAATACAGCTATAATTAAAAAATATTGAATGTCCTGTGTGATATGGTACAGTGTTAGAGTGGAAGACTTTGGAGATCAAGATCCATGAACTGGAGCTCATCTCTATCACTTCTGGTTCCCAAACATTTTAATTCCTGAACAGTAAAGCCAGACAGTTTTACTTTAATTCTTGGACTGGGGCAGTTGGCTTTTATTATTACTGTTCTAGGTAAAATGCCTTCTAATTAAGTATTTATAAATAGATAGCTCCACACATTAAATATTTTATATACTAACATAAATAAAAGGAGGGTAAGATTGCTATAGAATGTAATAATGTAATGATGAGACTACAACTAATATATATATATATATATATATATATATATTAGTTGTAGTCTCATCATATATATATATATATATTGTAACCTTGCAGGTTGGCACCAGGAAGAAATATGGGAAGGTCACATTTGTGCTAACAATGGCTAAAGATAATTAGCTGAGAAAAATGAATTGTGATATAGTTTAATATTTAAAATTGAGTTTTAGAAAAACTAAACTTAAATTGTGATGTAATTTGCTAATTAAAATTAGGATTTTAACAAAATTAAAATTTTAAATGGTATATTGATTGGGGGAGTTTTGGACTATATGTTTAATGGTAGATGTTTGTGTATAGTAGAGGATTTACATGTCATAATAGGCAGATGCATAAATATATTATTAATTAGAATTTTCTTTTCTATATTTTATTTATTAACCCTTTTCCCGCCTCTTATGAGGCACCTCGTAGATATCTGACATCACTCTAACTCTGCAAGTTTTTATACGAAAATATTCGTTCAATATGTTTTTAAATAGGTTTTTAAAAGCTCTATAAGATGGTGCCCTCTTCCGAATTCTTTTACAAGTAAAAAATAAAAAAAACTGCATTTAAAGCTAAACAAAGAAAGAAGCTTATTGGTGATTGGCTCTCAGCCAGTTCTCAGCCGACAAAGACATTCTGATTGGCTGGAAAAAACAAAGAAACCGCCTGATCAAAGAAAATAAAGATAAACGCTGAGATTTTCATTTCGAATGTGATTTAAGTATTAAAAAAAGGATAATTTGACAAATTAAAAATAATTTTTAAAAAATAAATATCGAAGATTTTTGTAAAAATATTGAAGCTGTAGTAAAAAGAAATATTTACTTTTCTATAACGTAAAAGTCGATCTTTTTGTTTATATTATAGCTTTTATGTTGCCAAAATTGAATATTTTAGAATAAATAAATAGCAATTTATTTTTGAAAGAACTTTCGTTCTCTTCATAACCTGAAAAATTAATAATATACTTTTTATAAACGTATCTGATTTGAATTTAATATTATAGGCGAATATGTTTTAACAATAGGCTTTGTCTTCAGTTTGTGACTTGGCCAATTAAAAGCTTTGATTTTTACCTCATACAACCAATGATTTAATTAGCGGTTAAAAGGTTAAGTTACTGATTATATATTGTCTTAGAATCTTATGTTTTAAAAATGATAAAGATTATTTGTAATAGTAAATAACATTTCTAAAATTAATAATTAATGTTTAATATTTTTTATTACTATGTTTATTATATTCAAATATTGTATTGTTAAAATTTTTATAAATAATATTTCTGGCAAGCTTCCAAAGTTGATTGTCATAGAAACACAGAGGACGTGAGTAAAGAGAGACAAAGATTTTCAAAACTTGAAGAAAGTAAAAAAATTTCCAAGGGAGAAAATGTAAAAAAACTTAAAAGAATCAAAAAACTCTCTGAAGTATTACAACAAATAAAAAAAACATTGCAAGGATTCTAATGATATATTTATGGAAAATTTCTATTATACTACTGGAGTAATAAAACCTTTTAAATAAGTTTAAATATAATATATAATTATAAATTTTATTCTATTTTGCATAGAATTGATGCCCGGGAAATTATAAATATAATAAAGTAAATAAGTAAAGAAGATGGTTATAGGGAGGGTAAAAGTGGCACCCCATGTTGGGCACCACTTTATCCTAGCAGTTGTGGCCTCTATATATATATATATATATATATCAAGCCATCCACATTGCGCACCACTTTACCCTAAATATATAATCAAAATCCCACAATTGTCAGGCCCCATGACTGGGCAGCCACTTTAACCCTCACCTATAACCTCCATCTTCTTCACTTATTTACTTTATTATATTTATAATTGCCCAGGTGCCAATTCTATACAAGATAGAATAAAATTTATCATTGTAAATTGTTCTATGGCTTAGCTCAGTTGAGGTTATAGGATATGGTCTTTATATAGGATGCGAAAGAGTAATCAAACATTTATTAATAGCAATTCTGTAACACTAATTTAATCATATGCCTCACATTTATTTACTTATAAAACTATTGCAAAATTATCAATTATCACCTTTATTATAGAATAGACAATAATGAAGCCCGGGTACCTTTATATCTACATCACCATCTATTCCCAGCAAAGTAAAATATAATATTAGCACTGTAATATGGTGATTTATCAGCTCCAGACAGATTAGATAAAACTTGACTTATATTGACAAACTTATATCTTCTATAACTATGTTATATTAACCAGATGTGTGTGTGTGTGTGGAAATGGAGAATCGAATGTAAATAGTCAAGCAATTCATTTGGACTTTTAATTCATTAAAATATTTATTAAAAAAATAAAAAATAAAAGACAAAAGAAATAATTATAATAAAAAAAAATATTATTTATACACCTTTCTAATCAATTATATTTTTCTACAGTAAATCAAAATTGATTAATATCTAATATACGAATCATATACTTTCGAAAGTGTGTGCTTTTATAATATCCCAAACACGATGTATTTTTAAAACATACTTTTATTAGCTTATTTATAAAACTTGGATGATGCCACAAATCAATCATCCTTTACATATTATAAAAATTTATATAACACTTATCTGTCATAATCGGCGTAAATCATCTAACAGTAACTATACAAAATAAATAAAGGCAGGGAAAAATAATAACCAAACACTTATACCTATATACTTAAGGGTTAGAGAATATCTCCAAACTTAATCTAAATAATCTAATTGTCCCTTGACTATTTCTACCTTCAATTCACATTCAATATACTTCCTATATACCGAACTTATAACAGATAAGGTTTCAAATTTTTTTTTTAAAAAAAACTTAACATGTAATAATGGGATAGTGACGAATATTTTTTTTTCTGATTACAATAGATGTATAAACAATTTTTTTTTTGTTGTTTTGTATACTTTTAAAAAAACAACAAAACAATGTAACTTCTTATATATTATAATATGATAATATACTTTGTATGATCTAGAAATTATAATATAGGTGATTCTAGATATTCGGATGTGTGTGTGATGCTATAGATTATTATTTTAAAGGTGTATTTATTATGCTTCAATTTAGTTAATGAAGTATATTTTCAAAAACAAAGAATTAAAACCTTATCTGTTATAAGTTTGGTATATAGGAAGTATATTGAATGTGAGTTGAAGGTAGAAATAGTCAAGGGATGATTAGATTATTTATATTAAGTTCGGAGATATTCTTTAACCCTTAAGTATATAGGTATAAGTGTTTGGTTATTATTTTTCCCTGCCTTTATTTATTTTGTATAGTTACTGTTAAATGATTTACACTGATTATGACAAATAAGTGTTATTTAAATTTTTATAATATGTAAAGGATGATTGATTTGTGGCATCATCCAAGTTTTATAAATAAGCTAATAAAAATATGTTTTAAAAATACATCGTGTTTGGGATATTGTAAAAGCACACACATTCGAAAGTATATGATTTATATATTAGATATTAATCAATTTTGGTTTACTGTAGAGGAAATATAATTGATTAGAAAGGTGCATAAATAATATATATATATTTTTTATTATAATTATTTCTTTTGTGTTTTTTTTTTTTTTTTAATAAATATTTTAATGAACTAAAAATCCAAATGAATTGCTTGACTATTTACATTCGATTCTCCATTTCCACACATACACATCTGGTTAATATAACATAGTTATAGAAGATATAAGTTTGTCAATATAAGTCAAGTTTTATCTAATCTGTCTGGAGCTGATAAATTACCATATTACAGTGCTAATATTATATTTTACTTTGCTGGGAATAGATGGTGATGTAGATATAAAGGTACCCGGTCTTCATTATTGTCTATTCTATAATAAAGGTGATAATTGATAATTTTGCAATAGTTTTATAAGTAAATAAATGTGAGGCATATGATTAAATTTGTGTTACAGAATTGCTATTAATAAATGTTTGATTACTCTTTCGCATCCTATATAAAGACCATATCCTATAACCTCAACTGAGCTAAGCCATAGAACAATTTACAATGATAAATTTTATTCTATCTTGTATAGAATTGGTGCCTGGGCAATTATAAATATAATAAAGTAAATAAGTGAAGAAGATGGAGGTTATAGGTGAGGGTTAAAGTGGCCGCCCAGTTTTGGGGCCTGACAATTGTGGGATCTTGATTATATATTTAGGGTAAAGTGGCGTGCAATGTGGACAGCTTGATATATATATATATAGAGGCCACAACTGCTAGGGTAATATATATATATATATATATATATATATATATTGTAACACTATCTTGGTTCAAACCCTGTTACAAGAAAGTTAAATAACACAAACATATTACCCTTAATACATATACTCATTTAAGCTGTCATTAAGAGGTTAAAAATGTATAAGGAATTAGAAATATATATGTATGTGAATCAATTTGGAATCTTTTTTTCCAAAGAAAACAAATGGGGAAGGGATTAATTAGGCGTAATTATTTATTTTAGAATGTTTTAATTTTAAAATATTATAAATTTGAAAAATACAGTTGTGCACAAATATTTTTATATGTATATATATTGTTTAAGATTGTCTTAAATATAGATTTTTGTTTCAATCATATTTCAAATTAATGAGGGTAGTGAAAAGAAATATTGTATATGCCTCCAAGCAATTCTGGGTTGTATCATCATCATCATCATCAACCATTATCAATCCACTGCAGGATGAAGGTCTCTCCAAGTTTAATAAATCTTCTCCGATCTTTAGCTTCTCTTTTCCACAACACCCCTGCATATTTTCTATTTCATCCATCCATCTCACATGTGGTCTCTTTCTGGGTCTTTTACAATCTCTTGGAATCCAGTTTAAAATTTCAATTGTCCATCTATTATCATTTCTTCTAGCAATATGTACAGCCCAACTCCATTTCAATCTTTTAATTTTTTCAATAAGATCAGTAACACCTGTTTGTTGTCTTACCCATACATTGCATTTTTGATCTCTTCTTGTTACTCCCAACATACATCTCTCCATACTCCTTTGAGTGGTATGAAGTCTCTGTATTGCTCTTCTACTAAGTGTCCAAGTCTCAGATCCATAAGTAAGAACTGGTAAAACACATTTGTTAAAAACCATTCTTTTCAAACACATAGGCATATTTCCTTTTGGTATCAAGTTATTTCTACCAAAAGCACTCCAACCAAGTTTAATTCTATGATTAATTTCCTCCATTATGTTTCCATCTGTATTAATAATCTGACCTAGGTATTAGTAACTGTTAACTTCTTCTAATTCTTCATAATCGATCTTTATTTTCATATTTTGAGCAAATCGATTAAACATTACTTTAGTCTTTTTAACATTTATCTTTAGTCCTACTTTTCTACTTTCATCTGCTAATTCCTGCAACATTTCCTGCAGCTCTGAAGCATTATTTGCAAAAACAACTACATCATCTGAAAAATCTAAATGACTTAAATACTCTCCATTTACTTTCATTCCTTTAGTTTCCCATTTTAATCCACAAAATACTTCTTGCAGCACTGCTGTAAAACGTTTTGAAGATATGGAGTCGCCTTGCCTTACACCTTTCTCAATGTTGATTTTTCCAGTATCATTATGTAATCTAATTGTTGCTGTTGCATTTTTATAAATATTCCTTAAAATATGACAATATCCTGGATCTATACCTTGATGATCCAATGCTTTAATCACTGAAGAAATGTGTATAGAATCGAATGCCTTTTCATAATCTACAAATCCAAAACATAATGACAACTCATATTCATTTGTCCTTTCTATGACTTCTCTCAATACCTGGATATGATCTATTGTACTAAAACCACTTTTAAATCCTGCTTGTTCTCTTGGTTGGTGGAAATCCAAAGTTCTCTGTAGAAGAGTTGTAATTATCTTGGTAAAAATTTTATATAAAACTGATAAAAGGCTGATAGGTCTGTAATTTTTAATATCTTCTTTATCACCTTTTTTAAATATTAATATTATTACTGCATTCTTCCAATCTTATGGTACATCTTTATCATCTAGACATTTGATATATAACTTTGCTAAAATTGTTTCTATTTGTTCACCTCCTTCTTTTAATATATCAATTATAATTCCATCATTTCCTGGAGCCTTTCATTTCTTCATACATTTAATTGCATGTCTCACTTCTTCATTTAAAATTCTGGGCAATTCGGAAGATGTAATAGATATAGGAGGTACTAGTTCTTTATTACTATATAATTCTTGATAAAAATCTTCTACCAATTTCATGATGTCATCTCTCTTTTTTGTAATAATTCCATCTTTTTTTCTTATTGCAGATATAAATTTCCTACCAATACCAAAATGTTGTTTAACATTCTTGAGACTTTTATTTTCTTCTACAGCTTTACTTGCTATTTCACAGTTATACTTTCTTATATCATTTTCAACTCTTTTCCGTACCATTTTACAAAATTCGAGATATTCAATTCTTTTTAATACATCATTTTTGTATATCTTCATATTCCTTCTTTCCTTCATAAATTCTCTAGTCTCAGTAGAAATTTTATTAGTCAATTGCTGCTTTTTTCTACCAGCTATCTTTGTTGCAGTTTTTAAAAGTGTATCAGTTATTTTCATATTAATTTCATTCAAATCTGAATCATGTTCAAAATCTCCTAACCCTTGAAACCTATTTGTATGTTCTAACTTAAATTCATTAGAATGTTTCTGAAGATTAGGAATATCAACTGTAAATATTGTTTTTCTTAATAATTTTTGTCTCTCTAGTTTTACATTAACACGTAACTTACACCTTACTAATCGATGATCACTTCCTGTGTTAAATTTATTAAGAACATTACAATCTTGAAATATGTATTTCCTGTTAGTCAAAATATAATCTAATTCTGCTGTACCTTCATTTGCATGCTTCCATGTCCATTTTCTTTTAACATTTTTCTCAAAAAATGAATTCATAATATAAAGTTTTTCTTTTTCTGCAAACTCCACAAGTCTATGTCCTCTCTCATTTCTATTACCATAACCAAAATTACCTACAGCAATTTCATCTTTTATTTGTCTACTAATTCTAGCATTAAAGTCTCCCATAACAATTTTAAAATGTTGTTTACTCTGATCAAAAGCCTTTTGTACATCCATATAAAAATATTCTACTACTTCATCACTATGAGAACTTGTTGGGGCATAAACCTGACTTATCTGCATTTGGTATCTGCTATTAAGTTGTATAACTAATCTTGCAACTCTGTCCAATACACCATCAATCTCCACAATATTGTTCTTCCACTTTTTATTTATAATGAATCCTACTCCACTTGCATTTCCAATATGTGTGCCTTTATAATAGAGTATATATCGACTTTTTAAATCAATTGTATCTTCACCTTTTCTTCTAACTTCACACAGTCCAATAATGTCCCATTTAATATAAGACAATTCTTCTTCTAATTCTTGCAATCTTCCTTCACTTGAAAGTGATCTGCAGTTGTAAGTACCTAAATAAAAAGTCATCATCAAATGGCAGCCTGGGTCCACAATCAGGGGATTCTTAGCACCCTCCGCCTTCGGCCACCATCCGCTGCCTGGTTGGTTGGTGACTTTACAGCCTCCTGGGAATAAGGGCCATGCTTTATTTTTGTCTGTCATAATTGTATATATGTATTGGAAAAATATTTATCATTTACACAAACATTCATTCTGCCTTACCAGGAACTGAGAAGAAAGACCATGGTGGTTCTTGATCTTAAACTCACTGGTAAAAAGCCAATAAACTCACCACGCTGGCTAATGCGTGTTGGTGAGCAGCCCATCCATGTTTGTATACTATATGAATAATCACATAGTAATAACAGCTGCAATGACAAGAACTTATGGAGTGGACATTAGGAATTTGCCCTGCTTGGTTCCTTTAAGGCCTCCAAGAGGAATCAAAGGGTCTCCTTTCAGTTAATAGCAAACTCCTTTCTGCAGCCCTGGGTTGTATAGCAATCATTAATTAATTTTAAAAAAAAGAAAATTCCGAAAAAAAAAACCAAGGAATGTATTGTGAACTAAAAAGACCAGGAATGATGGCACCAAAAGACAAATGAAATGTAAGAAAATGTTAAAGAAAAAAAAAAAATTTTTTTAAAAAGAAAAAGTATTCAAGAAAGGAAATAGCTTGGAGATCAGATAAAATTCTTTGCTTGGAAAGTGGAAAAAGCAGTTAAAGACAGTTATATTGAAACAGCTGAGCAAGAGAGGACTGTAGATGTATTAATGCCAACATTTATAATGATGGGATAATTGCCAATACATGAAGGGCTTCACCATCCACTGCTGATATGAAGCTGACTCTACACACTGCCTGCCCATAGAAGAACCTGGGAACCTCATCAATTATCGGTACTGCCTAGCATAGGACAAAATGGGGAGAATCGTGTCTCAAAAAGTATGAATAAATTCATTTTAGAAGACTACATCATTGAGAACTTAAATCACATCTTATCCATAGCCCAAATACACCGTAATGCTGAACTTTACAAAAAGAAACAATATCACACTTTTGTAAAGCAAACTTTGAGTACTTCAGGACCATGGAATTATGGTATTAAATTATTGCATATAACTGTATGTAATTTTTTTTTTTGTAAATTAAAATTTATTTGTTGTATGTTAATTTTTCTTTTTTATAATTTCATTTATAGTTCGGGGTTTATTATATTTTCAGCTGGGAATGATATAATTTGATTTTATAAATATTATGTTAAAATATCAATAATAAAATTTTATATATATTTACCTTGGCATTGAAGTTACCTATTGTTTATCGTTTATATTCTCTTATTGCTTTACTTGCCAAATAAAGTGCAAATTATTCAAATATGTCCGATGTGAATAGACACATTTATGGGTTCAGTATATGTTACCTTCAAATCCACATTTTTTTATCTCCATTCATCCAAAAGGTTTTCCTCCCAACCCTGAGAACAAGCTAGCTTGGGTCAGGCACCTCGTGAGACAGGAAAAGTAGGGAAAATATAATTCTCACCATAATAGTGAGTCTGGCGCTTGAGGTCAGCTATCAACTGACGCTCATAAATATATTTTTCCCATATATTTTTTTATAGATCTTATTCAAGGGACAATGGCCACTGGAAATCTTTCAATTCATTTTTTTGTAAATCATATACACGCAATATCTAGAAATTGTGTCTATGAAATAATATTTATATAATTAATTCATATTCGAATTCTTATTTGGTAGATAGTATTTAAATATTATCTGCAGGTGTTATGGTGACTAGACAGCCATAGTATTTCCATCTAGTCTACTGTGTGGCCCACATGTCCATTTTTGAAGATCTATTTTATTTAATTCTTGTTGACAAGCATTGGGTAGGACGGAAGAACGGGGTAGTCAGTTAAATATATATATAGCTAAGCTCAGTGGGCAGTTAGTTATTTTTATTGTTTGCTACAGAGACATGCATTAAAATAAAAGGAAATTTCAAAACAATAATAAAGTGCATTACTGTAAAATAAATAAATAACCTAGGAAAAAAAAAAAATTTCACTCATTCCTATGCAACACTTTTGGAACATATATTTTCCGTATATTAAATACATTCTTTGAGCAGCATAAATATTTACATTTAATGTAAACTCTTCTAATAGAATCTTTCTATAGATTTTTAACAAGCATTTATCATTATTAATTTTTATTGCCATGATCTGACCTAATCTACTCTCATAGAGTAAAATATAGTGTACTTTTCTAATCGTCCCATAAATCATACAGGTTTCTTATGTCACATCACCAACTTTTGGATTAATAAAATCAATTAGAATAAGTAATGAAATAATAATAATGAATGATCTCAGGGTTCCTTTAATAATTGAAAGGCTAATCATCATTTTATGTTGTTGAATACACAAATGGCATCCCTATAGACTAAAGGAGACATACGCTTCTCTTATAAGCTAATATATCCTAATATACCATAATAATAACAATTACTTAAAGAAGTGTTTAATCTACTCAATAAATTGTATAAAAGAAATATAAATTTGGAAAAACAATGTCTTTTACCCAGGATGATACTTGAATAATTAGAAAAAAAGAGTACTTTTTATACCATTCAACTATTCATCAACAACACAATCGATAAAAATAATAATCAAATTCTAAAATAATGTGTTCCTTTCTTTGTAAAATAAATAATATGCAGTCTGAATGAATGATGAATTCAAAGTTAAATTAAATAACATTTAATTCTTTCCAATAAATTCCAATCTTTGGAATATATATATATCAATTATGCAATCTTTGCATGATTAAGTTTATATTTTGGAATCTGTATAAAAATTGGTTGTATAATTTATCAAGATTTCTGTCATATAATAAAGAACTCAGGACACAAGAAATCATATAGAAAAACAAAAGCTAAACTATAAGAACAATAAATACATTTATTAATTTTGACAGAAATTTTAAAAGATTAAAAAAAATGTTAAAAGTTGTCTTTCCTGAAGAAAGAACAAAAAAAATAAAGTAACAGTCATAAGGTAAATGGAAGCCCTGCTTCTTTTATACAGGATGCAACAAAATAAAGTGGCCAAAATAATTGCCTGCATGCTAACCAACTATTCATTTCTAATATAAACATATGGGTGACTTAACCCTTTTTTTTTAAATACAGCCATTACATTATTTGAACATTTTCCCTTTTTAGTATATTTAAGTTAAGTTATTTTGTTAATAATATTCATTAAGGCTGTAGCCTCAATCACATGCATATAAAATGCAATAGTAGGAACCTCTACAGGTCTTAAAACCACAAGCTTACTCTTGGAAGAAAAGAGGGGAACCCTTCTTTACTTCAACCTACTTTCTATTTAAATAGGTGAAACTGAAGCAGTTCAATCTGAGAGTGTGAAGCTATTCAATACTTCACTAATTAAGTCCACATTTCCTATTACACATTAATACTCGTGAAATCTTTCGATTTACAGCGAGTCAATGGAAAGATTTTATAGTGAGAAATCTATTATGATAATTTAAAGTTGTAATTATAAATTTATTTAAACACACATTCTTTTTGTAAATAATATTCATTAAGGCTGTAGCTCAATCACATGCATATAAAATGTGATAGTAGGGACCTCTACAGGTCTTAAAACCACAAGCTTACTCTTGTTAAATAACCCTTTCATAAAACTTTTAAAACTATAATAAAGTGAAACTGCATCTAAATACAATGCTATGTCCAGTAAGCAATTATTATTTATAAGATCAACTTCTATGATACTATGGACAGTATTTAAGATACCTTACAGACTTTTATACTTTAATCTGAATTAACAAATGGTTAAATTTCATCAATAAACTGATATGATAGTGACAACTATAATAAAAGCATAAACAAGAGAATTATTGTCTAGCATAAGATTCTTAATTAAAGAAATATGGAAAAGAACACATCAGAAGCCATACACACAACATACCATATTTTTGACTAGGTCCACATACAAATTATTTAACTTTTAAAGTGTCTTACCGATCCATCAGTGAATAACCTCTGGGTAGTGAAAATGATGATATTTCACATAGAATGATATTGCACATGTGTATCTCTTATTATGCTATGCACCAAAATAAGCATTAAAATTATTAATATTTTGTTGGTTTTAATTTTGAACTGCTGACAAGGCACAACAGTACAAAACATACACTATAGATAGTCAGTGTTTCCGAAACAACAAAGTACTCCAAAATCTACCCTATCATAGCCATACAATTTTTAAAGCACTAATACATCACTTTACATGGTGAAAATATAACTACACATCATCATGAGGGATAAAAAAAACTCTTCAAAGTAACACTATATAACTGGAAAATATCATGACAGATTCCCATACTTTTGGCCTAGGTATATAAATGTGTGGATAGGGTCTCAACACAGGGAAATGGAATGCCATGAGCACAATTCTCTCTAGGGATTAAGATTACAGTAGCTAAGCATAAATAAACAAAGGTATTAAAATACAATTCTTTCATGGAATAAGCATCTACCAAAACATAATATCAACAAGACAATATCTGCTAAAACTATAGGCTACCACAATGATCAAATGTGAGCAAGCATAAATTCTCAACAAAACAATGGCAATATAAATCATTCTCACATTAAAATTAACCTTAAACAAATTCTTACATTAAATACTGTATAAAACCAACAAAATATAATTAGTCAAATGACTATAAAATATTTTATAATATCATAATACAATTTGCAATAATAAAAAATGCACACACTCAATGGATTCTATATAAACTAAAGTGGACATATTAAGTATAGGCAAATATTAAAAATATAAGACTAATAAATATATGGTTAAAATGAAAGTGATCTGCAGTTTAAGTACCTAAATAAAAAGTCATCATCAAATGGCAGCCTTAGTTTGCAATCAGGGGATTCTTAGCACCCTACACCTTCGACCCCCAATTTCTACCCTGATTGGTGACTTTACAGCCTTTTGAAAATAAGGGCCATGAATTACTTTTATCTGTCATAATTGTATATATTGGAAAAATATTTATCATTTACACAAACATTCATTCTGTTTTATCAGGCAACTGAGACAAAAAATATGGTGTTTCTTGATCTTAAACTCAGAGGTAAAAAGCCAATAAACTCACCACACTGGCTATTGTGTATTGGTGAGCAGCCCATCCATGTTTGTATACTACATGAATAATTGCATAGTAATAGCAGCTGCAATGACAATAATGTATGGAGTGGACATTAGAAATTTGCCCTGCTCAGTTCCTTTAAGGCCTCCAAGAGGAATCAAAGCATCTTCTTTCAGTTAATAGCAAACTCCTTTCTGCAGATATATATATATATATATATATATATATATATATATATATCTATATATATATATATATATATATATATATATATATATATATAAGATGTGGCATGAAATATGTAAATCTGCTGGAAATGAACAACCTTTCCAATGTTAACCCATGTAAACAATATTAAATTCATGCATAGACTCATTATTTGTCTATATATATATATATAAACTTAATTTGCAAAAGAGTAGTTACAAATCAATGGCTGGATTAAACATTGATAGATTTTTATCCTAAAGCAAATTGTTGATCATGACAATGTTCTTATAATATTCTATTGGTATAGAATCCATGATTAATATCAAATTAAATATGTTGTAACAGACATAGAGAAGCTTATCCAATTAAATACTAGATGTCAGATTGTATTGCATTGAAATTTTAAACTACTTTTGGATGTCAATATAAATACAAACTAATAATTGGAAGCAAATTGTACATAAAAAATTCTAAAAATTTAAAATTTCATTAAAGTTACATATGTAATATGGTAAAATATCAAGCTGTGGTGTAAACTGGATGTTCCAAATAAGATCTTAACAAATATTATTCTTAGCTAGACCATAGTTGCCATCTACTCTATTGCCATCTATTACATGTTTTAGTTGTGGGTAATTAAAACATTATAATGCATTTTATCATTATCCTACTCCCATTTTTTCACTTTTGTTTTTATCAATGAGGACTTGTCATACTCTTAACTGATAATCAATGAGTACTCAAATATATAGTAAGTGATACTAATTGAGAAATGCATTTGTTTACCCAAAACGTTAATAAGCTAATCTATTAAAAAGTATTGATATTTTTGACAGATAAAAAAATATCTAGGGTGATGAAAGAATTAAGATTACAAAAAAATATTTATAAAGTTATTGATCTAGGATCAGATCAATATAACTATATAATCAATTGTCTCAAGTTTGAAACCTTAGATTTTTCTTAATTTCAGATTATCACTATAATTACATTGATTCTATATTTATATTCTAATACCTCATTGGGAACAGCAAAAACCACAAGTCAGGCTGAAGGCCAGGGTTTAAATGCTTCATTATTTTACATATTGTGTTTGACATTCATCTACCTATGGAAAAATTGATATAAGATTGGATATGTGCAGTCAAGTAAAAGTAATTGAAAGAATTAATATGTTTGAAGTATAAAATTAACTGTGAAAACAGATTTAGTCATATTTTGCAATGAAATAATTACAAATATTTGGCTAAAATTTGTGAAAATGGTATTTTACTTTTAATTATATTTGAAATGATCATCCACATATAGTTACTAAATGTCTTTAGAAGAATTTGAACTTCATTAAACTTTTCAAATACTTTCAATTATTAACAATAACATATAGATAGCAATATAATAAAATGCTTTTAATTATATTATTGCCATACAATCAGAAATTGATGGCCTTACTATTGACAGACTTTATATTCTATCTTTAGATTTATGAAAACTGAATTTATGGTGATATTCTAAGCAAATAAATAAACTATCTTAATTTGTTATTGAATTTAAGATGATACTTTAAACTAAATGACACTATAACCAACTAAATTATTTTGCCTAGTTGATTAAAGCATCATTTTTAATTCATCTTTTACAAATCTGCAAGTCTCAGATTCAATTTCTATGCTAATACTGTCATTGGTTATGTCACAAATACCTGATAATAGGAGAATAACACATTTGAAACATTGTTATAGGCAGCCCATAATAACCTACATGCTGTTATGAACACCTGAATGTATTTGAAAATTTTAAATAAAGTTATAATTTTTTCTAAGGATATTTAACAATCACTTTTAATTGATAGATATAGTACGTCATATAATAATAAATATTTAAAGCTGACTGAAGGCTCAAACTCACTAAATAAACCTCACCTCAAAGTACATCTTGCTGTAGCCAGCTGCATTTTCGTGAAGAGCAGTAATTCTATCTTTTTGATCAGAGTCTATTCAATTTTGTCACCCTGAGATTTCCAATTTATATTTAGTCTAACAAAGACTACATTAGTTGCAGAAAAGTTTTTCGAATCCTTTTTACCATTTTGTTTTTTATTATTCGATGTTTTATCTCAAATTTAAATGTTTTGGATTATTTTAGATCAGGATTAAAAGTGTTCATTATATCTTACAATCGTGCTTTTATATATATAACTTTTTCTTCTAATTATAATTTGATTTTAAATATATATTCCTATGATCTGTATTTAAGTAAAATTTTGAAGTAAGCCTATATTTCAGAATGTGAAAATAGTAGCACAAGCACTCCAAGCGGCAAAAAGTTTAAGTTAATTTACACAGAATACAGTTACTCTTATTATATAAATATAGCAGAAATATAATAAATAATTTGGTATCAAATAAAATGTAAAAAAAAAAAAAAACAGCTTACAGCTTTTATTTGCAAGTAAGAATGCTGGGTTTTTTTACTTTAAATTGAATATTTTTACAAATGTTATGTATGACTACTACTTAATATAAAAATTAAACAATAAAAAATGTTGAAAATATTATAGAAAATAAAATCAGAATAATAAATATGGAAGATATTAGATGTGCACATAAATTTTCTCAGGAAATTACCCAAAAATAAATATTAAATTGTACACCACTAATAAAAATAAAAGATAAGAGCCAAAAAAAAAAAAGGGATGACAAGAGGGAATTAGATTTTAAAAAATCGGAAAAACGTTATTACAGGAAAATTGTATTGATTGATAAAAAAAAAAAGTATGGTAATTTGGAATTGGAAAATATTATAAAGTGTTATAGACTAATAAAGAGAAATAAAAAGTTTTAGAAAGAGTGCAACAAACTTTTTAAAATAAATCTACAGTAAGCACAGAACGAAAATAATTAGATTTAGATTATATAAAAGAAATTTCTAATGATAGCAATTAAAAGTTACAAGTGGTGATAAAATCAGAGTTTTAATGTACGTGTAAATATAAATAATCTAAAAATTGTGATCAAATAATTATTATAAATATTAATACAATTACTGAAGTATTAATTGAATAAATTTGAAAAGTATAAACATGTCAGTAGTTCTATTTTTTAAATATTATTATAATTTGAATTGTTTATATATATATACACTTAACAAAAAAGCAATACTGAGACTTCAGATCACTGAACGAACAATGCAGAGATGCATGTTAGGAAAAGATCGAAAATAAAATATATGGATCAGAGAACAAACAAATGTTACTGACATCATTAAAAGAATTAAGAGACTGAAGTGGAGCTGGGCTGCACATATTTCTAGAAGATATGATAATAGGTGGCCATTTAAAATCTGAAACTGGATTCCAAGAGATTGTAAAAGACCTAGAAAAAGACCACATGGGAGATGTATGAATGAAATAAGGAAGTGTAATGGGGTGATGTGGAGAAGATAGGCTAGAGATTTAAGATGGATTGACCATGGAGAGACCATCATTCTGAAGTGGATCGATAGTGATTAAAAATGATGATATATATATATGTGTGTAAAGAGCAATAATGAGTCGTGTTTGGCATTTTAAATAAATCAAACTTTTGATTATTTTTTTCTTTATAACCAAACAGAAAATATCTGATTGTTTTCCACGTGATAAACAGATCAATCTTTTATGTTCATTAATAACAATTTTAAATAAATTCAACACGGCTGAAATATATTTCACGTCAACGTAATAAAGTGTGTTATGTTCAAACCCCCTACCTGCATTATAAAAACTATCTCATAACTTATCTTATTACCACAGTTTTGCATGCATGTAAATCCTACAATATATAATAATTTCAAATCTGAAGTGCAATTATTCTCATTATTTGTTCCCTTTTCTTAGAGCTGTTTTTTTTCTATACTTTATTTTTACTAATTTCATTTTTCCCCCTCTGCTGAAACAATTCATTTAGATTATGATTACCATTAATTTTTATTCCGTTCTTAATTTCCCTGGAGAATTTCTGAATTGTGATAAAATTTATTTTCATTTACTTAAACATAATTATTTTATGATATAATTTTTGTTTACATAAGTACATGGTAATATTATTGTTCGCATTTTTTTTTCTCTCTCTTAAAAAATTTGCATATATATCTATATATTTTTTATTTCAAATTAAATCTCTGTGGAAATTTAATATTTTGAGATTTTCTCAGTATAATATTTGTTATAAATTTTTAGTTTCAAATCTCATTTAAAAAAAAAAAAATCTTCCAACCAAGTCCCAATTCACTCAAATGAGAGTTATGTGTACAAACATTTCCGTTTGTAATTATGTTACATTTCTGTTGATTATAACTTCTGCATGGCTAAGATAATGTTGGAAACCATTCATATTTATTTTGAAAGCTGTGATTTTTTTCTTTTAAAAAAATTTGATTTATGATATGATATATTTTTGCTATATATATATATTAATAAAAAAATTAATTGCTTGAAACACAAACAAAAATCTGTAAAAATCATTAATAAAAAATCGGAAAGTCATTACATTCTTGCATTCAAAGAAGTTACCTTTATAAAATAAAATAATCAGTGTTATGTACTTCTATTATATGTTTACATGATTACAATCATCATCGCCATCATATGTATCAAACTATGTTTAACACTACAGCAGGTTTAAAAGAGCGAAAATTCGAGCTGTGTTGTTTGGTTAGTTATGGAATGATGTAGCAAAGATTAGAAAATTTAGCCATCAGAAAAGTGTTATATTTGATATGCTGGCTAAATCTTTAGCAACTTTTATTCATCGATCATGATTATATTAAGTGAGCATCATTATTACAATCATCATCACCATTATATATATCAAAACTGTGTTTAACACTACAGAAGGTTTAAAAGAGCGAAATTTTGAGCTGTGTTGTTTGATTAGTTATGGGATGATGTAGCAAAGAATAGAACATTTACCTGACAGAAAACTGTTATATTTGACATGCTGGCTAAATCTTTAGCGACTTTTATTCATGATCATGATTATATTAAGTGAGTAATGTCATGTATGCATTGTACCCAGTGGAATAAGATTAAGAGGAGATGTAAATATTTTACTGATTGGAGATCCATCGGTTATCAATTCTATGCTATTAAAATATATTTTGCATATAGCTGCAAAAACTATTTCTACTACTTAAAGGAGTTTGTTTGGTATGGAACTTACAGCAGAAGTAACAACAGATTAGGAAACAAGTAAATGGCATTTGGAAATAGATGCTATGGTTCTAACAGAGCAAGGAATTGTTTGCATTGATGAATTTGATAAGATGTCTGATATAGATTGAACTACCATTTATGAAGACACGGAGCAGGGCAGAATAACAATTGCAAAAGCTGGGATCCATGCAAAATTAAATGCTTACTGTAGTGTTCTTGCAGTGGTTGAAACAGTCTGTGGAATGTATGACCAGTACAAAACACCTATGGAAAATATCAATCTTCAAGATTCTCTACTCTCCCTTTTTGATTTACTCTTTACTATGCTAGATAAGATGAATCCTGAAAATGATCAGGAAATCTTTGATCATGTTATACACAAGCACTGCTATTGAGTTCCCAATAAAGATTGATGATGCTCTATCTATGCAGTTATCTGCTGATCTTTTGTCCACTAGAGATCCAGAAGTAGGTGATGATGAGGAAAAGAAAACTATATTTGAAATTATGATGTTTTGGTTTATGGCAGGTCTCATAATAAAAAAAACATCAGTTAGCATTGCTAAATGCATTCAACCTGTATTAACTATAGAGGCATTGGGTTGCATTGTTGAGGTTATCATTATTGTAGAAAAAAGACAAAATATCAAAAGTTTGAAAGGAAATTTTTAAAAATTAGAGTCAGAATTATTCAGTATACATTTAATGGATGTAAGTATTGCTGCATAAACACACAATTTCATTGTTATTGTTAGTGTAAAGCAGGGATGAAGATCTGACCCATAAACTAAATCCAGACCTTGAAATTTTTCAATTGCAGTGCAAATACAAATATTGAATTAAGAGTTAAGTAAAATAAAACATCTATTTTCTCAACTACATCATTTTTTCTCCAACCTTTATAATAATTCTACTTCATTCTATCAGATGTGCAGTATTGTAACAAGTTATCTATATTATGTGGCTTATCAGACTACTGATTTAATCTACAATACAGACAGCATTTTATTTATTTTAAAAACGGATTTTTACAGAGGAACATACATTAGCAAAAATAAAATTCAAATTTTATATCATTTAATTTTTTTTTTTTTTTTTTATTTTTGAGAATGGCTAAACTGAATAAGATGAGAAAAATTAGCATAAAAAATTGCACATTTGAAAAGAAATGGAACAATGTGTATTTTTTATAGAATGAAATAATGTAATTATTTAATTTTGCAATCTTTTCATATTCTAATGATATAGTCCAAAAACTTAAACTGAGTCGAGTCACTATGAAAAGGTATTTTAAAACTAAATATATATGTATTCTAAATTAATATTTTCTTATCCTAATGAAATATTCCAAAAACTAGAGCTGAGTCAAGCCACGATGAAAAGATATTTTTAAACCAAATACATACACACCTGTATATATATATTAGAGCAGGATGAATATATAGATTATAAAATATAAAGAAATTTGCATATTTTATAATCCATATATTCAGCTTGCTCCTAGTGTTGTTAGTTAATTAATTTTGCATTATGATTCTGGTCAGAAGTCCCCGAAAGTTAACTCAGTGATATATATATATATATATATATATATATATATATATACTATATATATATATATATATATATATATATATATATATATTGTAACAGTAGCTGGGTCTGATTATGAGTACTAAAGAAAGTAAAAGACAATAATGAGTGCAAAACAGTGTTTATTGTGATTTTTATTATGGATTAAATTTAGAGATGGGAGAAAATTTATAGATATATATTCAAACCTTGCTACAAAAGAGTGTGAGTGAAATACATTAACCATTTAAAGGCATGAACATATACATATATATTTATTACACATGTTGTGATGTTGCATAGAATTAATTACTAACAGATTTGTATGTGAAGATGAAGAGAAGCGGTTATATGCGAAGTTGTATTTTTATTATTTTGTTTTATATATTTTATTGTTTATTAATATCGTAAGTTATAATTATTTAAATAATTTCATTAGTAGCCATGTTTCTTAATGAAAGCAAATTAAAATATAAAGCTGGAGAGTAATAAAAGGAATTGCAAAGTGTGCCACGGGTGATTTCTGTTAATGACACTTCTCATCGAAATTCCAAGAACGGGTCAATTTAGTATTTGGGAACAATGGAAGCTAAAAGCACTCCTGAGATATGGTCATCAGCATATGGATTGGAAAAAAAGTGAGGTGAAAGAGAGTTAAAAGAAAAGAACTATATATTTTTTTTCTTGATTTTGTAATGATTTGGAAAAAGACCATTAGAAAAAAAGAAATGTGAAAAGTAAATTTTCATAAAACGGATTTGATTAATTAATAAAAATTAATAATAATGGATCCCATCAAAATGCTGGGGTAGGAGAATCATGTAGATTCATTGAACTGGCTCAGTAGACAGCTATTTTGTGACCTGCCTGAACTTTATCTACGGAGATTTTTGCCATCTATTTGAAGCAAGTGAAATGATCATGGAACTCCAAACAGCAAGAACTTTTGTTCAATCAATTTTAGAATCATCTACCTAACCTCTAGGATGGATTATCTTATGCAAAGATGTTATGGAATCTTTCATCATCTTCCAGACCAATGATTGTTGCTAGGACAATAGCCATTGTAATACTGTAAGCTTATAGATCATCAGCTTTAAACATGTGAATGTTCACTCTGGTAACTTTGACTTTTTTTTTATATATATTAAATGAATGTATAATAATAAATTAAGAAACATGTGTTTTGTCCCAACTTAAAGAAAGTAATTTTAAAAATAGATTAAATCATTTAATAAATATAACCTTGACGTATAGTTGCACTCTTTCGTGTATATTGACATTATATATATATATGTGTGTATCAGAATGAGTGATATGTTTGCGATATTGTGTATTAATAAATATTAGAATTTAAGTTATAACTTGTGTATTTATTTGAATTACGATATTCTTATAATTTGGGGTTATTATTTATAAAAGCTTACTGATATTCATTACCATATTTCTCTAACAGAAATAAAATAATAAGATTCGTAGGGCAGATAAAGAAATTATAAAATATATATAAATAACACTTCTTTGTAAGATAACCTGGACTTCATTCTCACAATAGACATTGTCTCCCAGACCTTGAATCTGAGCTAGTCTGGATGAGGTACCCAAACAGGTCCACTAGAGCCTTTTCTTTTGTTTTCAAGGGGTATAATTTTTATTAATTGATAAGATTGGTGCTTGAGATAGAACTTGGTCTATGCTCATAAATATACCTCCTCAAAGCTCAGGTAATAACCTGTTCTCACTCAAATTCTTAGGATAGGATTATGGGTAGATTGTTAATATATATATATATATTAAGCATTAAATCACTATATATATATATATATATATATATTAAGCATTAAATCACTCCACATGGTTAAGAAATCCAGTACTGTCCTCTGAGAACTAATATATAAATACATTAGAGTTCGTATTTCAAAATAGCCAGATCAAAATGATAACAATGTATCATTTTGATCTGGCTATTTTGAAATATGAACTCTAATGTATTTATATATTAGTTCACAGAGGGCGGTATTGGATTTCTTAACCATGTGGGGTCATTTAATGCTTAATATTTGTATATTTATTTCAGTATAGCATTATGCACTGGGATTATTATATATATATGGTTTAAAATATGTTTTTGTAGTGACTTGATTCACTCAAGTTTTTGGAGTATAGAAAAAATAGTAAATTAATATTTAGGATATCTATAAAAGATTTCAATTAATAAAGAACACAATATTAAGAGACACTATTTGAGCAAACATTTTAACTACAACAAAATTATTGGCGGAAGAAAGAAATATTAAAATAGACAACTTGAAAAAAAACTTCAAGTAGTTAACACGTTTAATAAAAAGAACAACCACGTCAGAAAATTCTATGAAAACAAGTTATTAAAAAAAAAAACAGAAAATTTGAAACCATTTAATGAAAGGGAATTTGTTGAAGACTGCATTTTAGCTTAAAACATATGGAATATAAACAGAATTTTAAGAATATGTCACAAAGATAAGTTCAAGCTGAATTGGAAAAATTGCAATTAAATGTAGAACAATCATTAATAATAATGATGTTACTTTAATTTTGATTTACAGAAGAAGTAGGGTTCTCATTTAAACAGAAAACATTGAAATCTGCCTGCCAGTTGAAAAGTATTAATGATTAGAAATAAATTAATTAAATTTTAGATCAAATATAGTAGGCTAATTTTTAAAGTTTATAATCTTATATGAATCGTGAATGAGATTATAAATATCCAAATGGAACTAGACAGAAGAAAGGTTTCCCATCCCTGGTGCAAAGAGACTGAAGACATAAGTGTTTGGTGATAACTGGATGATAAAAAGCAAAGTAATTGAAGATATTAATGAATAGAAAATGAAGAGGTAAAGAGAGAAATAATAATAATAATTGGCATAAATATAGAGAAGATAATAATAATTGTTAATGAATTAAGTTATAAAGGTATTGGAGTGATTCACATATGGGCTGTTTAGATCTTTTTTCCCATATGTCATAGCATCAGCCGGGAGGTGAATCTGCAACAACTGTCTGCAAGCAACTGATTGCTTGCAAGGCAGCTGGGCTGACCTCTTGGCTAACAACTTAGACTCAAATTATCAACATTTTGTTTTAACAAAATGATGGAATTTTTGATGCTTCAGAGATGTATCGATATGAGATCGCATTAATAATTTTTTCTAATGCCCTACCAGATAATGCTGAACAAACGTGATAACTAACATATATCTAATTTATTATTTATATATTTCTAAATAAAATATTTTTTTTAACACTAAATAATGACATTTCTGACACTCACCTCTCATTTATTAGATTTTTTTTAACAGTATAGAGTGACATTTTTTTATAAACAAAAAAGTAAAAGATAAATATAATTAATGATAATAAAGTCACTTCTTTAACTACACAAAATTCCTATATTTTCTGCCTATCTTTTATCCAAACTCTTTTCTCTCTGTCTTTTCACAGAACATCAATTTGTTATTTAACATTATTTATGTAAATTACCACATAATACCCAATTGTCCAAACACTTTACTACTTTTACAATACTTTATTTTCCACCCTTTTCCACAGTTTACAGTTTCGATTTCCTCAGCAATCTTCTTCAGAACTACAACATAATACAAACATATGAATATAAATAGACATGAACATATAATTTACATTCTATATACATCTTCGATTAAGAACTTTCGAAAAATCTTGCATAAAGAAAGAAAAGTTGTTGTGCGACCTTACTTTTTTAGTTCGCTGTAGAGATAATGAGGTTGTTCCAAAATACTGCAGATTAAAATTTCATTCAAAGTCTTTTAAAATAGGAAACATTCTACAGGTGGTGAGTAGAAAAAAAAAATTGATTTCTTTTATTCATGATGTTAGAAAGAAGTTAAACTATATTGATTGTTTTTTACTGAGAGAACGGATAACGTTAAGCAATATTATACATCCCATTCTTTGGTCTATTTTTGATAAAATTGTTTATTTTCGATCTGTTAAGGATTCGGAATTTAAAACTTTGAAACAAAAGAAGAAATTTGCTTTATTGATAAGTAGAAAGGAAAAACAATTTACTAATACTGTGAGTGATTCATATGTAAAAAATTTATTCCATCGTAAACTTTCTTGTGATGAAATTTCTCTGTTGGAAAAGGGTTTTAATTATCCTTTGGCTCCTAAACGTGTTCCAGTTGAAAATATTATATGCAATATAGAATCTTCCTTAAAAAATATAGACTTACACACAGCTGATCTTATTAGATTTGAAGTTTGTAATGTTTTAAAAAATATGAAACCTCCAAAAAATAATTTATCTAAAGGAGAATTTATTGCACTTCAAAATTTAAAAAAAAGATGATTCAATTGTTATTATTCCAGCAGATAAGGGTAATTCTACTGTTGTTCTTGATCGTTTGAATTATAATAATAAAATTGTAGATTTATTAAATGATGGAACTTATAAAAAGATTATTAGAGATCCTCTGACATATTTAGAGAAAAAGACAAAATGTCTTGTCAAACTTTCTAGTATAGATGAAAATATGAAAATTAAAATTTCTCCAAGAGAAGGTTCTTCATAATATCCTAAATTTTATGGTTTGCCTAAAATTCATAAACCTGAGATACCATTGTGACCTATTGTGTGTGCTATAGGCTCTCCCACACATGCTTTGGCTCGATATTTAGCCCAATGCTTACAGCCATTGACAGACAAGATTCCTTCAAGAATTAAAAATTCAAACCATTTTATTTCAATAATTAAAAACTTAAAACTAACTGGAACTGATTTATTGGTTAGTTTTGATGTTTCTTCTATGTTTACTAATATTCCTGTTGAAGAAGCATTAAATATAATAGCTCAGAACAATGATTTACCTGATTTTATTATACCTTTAGCAAAACATTGCCTTGAAAATACATTTTTTTGTTTATAATTCTCAACTGTTTAAACAAATTAAAGGACTTTCTATGGGATCCCCACTGTCACCTGTCATTGCTGATCTTTTCATGGACAATTTTGAAAGTCAAGTATTATGTGCAGCTACTAAAAAACCTTCTATTTGGCTTAGATATGTGGATGATACTTTTGTCATATGGCCTCATGGAATTGATTCTTTAAATTCTTTTCTTGCTTTTATAAATAATTGGCATCCAAATATTAAATTTACTATGGAAGTGGAAAATAACAGATCACTTTCTTTTCTGGATGTTTTAATTGCAAGAAAATGTGATGAAACATTGTCAATATCAGTTTACAGAAAATCCACTCATACAAACAGATATCTTAATTTAATTCTCATCATCATCCTGCACAAATTTTTTCTGTAGCTAAAAATCTTTTCACTAGAGCTTATAATTTATCTGATAAAGAACATCTTTCTCAAGAAATAAAACTTACAAAAAATATTCTGCTTTCTAATAATTATAATAAAAACATCATATATAAGGCTTTATATAACATTAATACTAAAAAGAAAAAAGAAGATAGAATTGATAATTCCTCTTTTAATAGAGTAATTTTGCCTTACATTAGGGGGGTTACTGATAAAATCAGTAGAAGACTATCTTGTTTTAATATAAAGACCATTTTTTCTACTGGAAAAAAAATTGGTGATTTTTTGTATAAACCTAAAGACAGAATACTTTTGGAACATCAAGGAGTTTATGAAATTCTGTGTTTCCAGTGCTCAAGAGGCTACGTGGATCAGTCTAATAGATGAATTAATGTCAGAATTAAGGAACATAAAAATGCTTTTCAACAAAAAATTAGCACATCAGTTTTTACTTCCCATTATTTAGAAACTGGTCACAAACCTAATTTTGACAATACAAAACTATTTGCTAATTTGGAAAGATATGATTTAAGAACCATGAGAGAGTCAATTGAAATATTAAAGAGACCTACTAGTTTAAATAGAACTGATGAAGCACAACGTATTCCAGCTATGTGGAAACCTCTCTTTTTATCCAATATTAACTTAAAATTAACAGGTAAAAATACTGAGGAAAATAAACATTTTGATAAGCCTCATATTGTGAATGCTGAACTGGAATCTCATTTCTCATCTCGCACACAGTCTCATTATTTGTTAAGATCTAACGGTTTTTCTTTCAAAAGTTAACCTTGAAAATGGCGGTTGCTATTCCGTCGAAATATCGGTGCTCAATGGAAAATAAGACACGGTATATCCCAAAAACTTATAATTTATCTACATATATATATATATACATATATATCCCATATATATATATATATATACACATACACATATACACATATATATCCCATATATATATATCCTATTTTTATTCTTTATGTAATAAATTGTTTATGTAAATTACCTATTGGCTTTTTCTTTATGAAATATTCTAATTGTGTTTTTTTTTTTTCTAAATATGTATGCATGTATAATTATTTCATCGAGTTCTATTAGTTGCTTGATTTAATCCAATATTACAGATAATATATATGGTGATTCCATAAAATTGTTCAGGCTAGGATAAAGTCAATCAGGCAACTCTAGAGATTTCTAGAGTTGTAAGTAATATTTTTTACATCAATCCTTTACAGTTTTTACATATTTTTATATTATAATCTCTTTCCAGTTAGATAATTTGTGATTCCTGATTATTTATATAAACTAACTATTGAATTTGCATTTTAAAATATTTTATCATTTTTTGATTTTTTTAGTATTGATATATGCACAGAAAAAGAACTAAAAAATTATATATATGTGTGTTAAGTGTAATAATGTTCAAAGCTAAATGGGTTTAAAATAATCATTAAAAAATCAGTCAACACTTAGACAATCCGAATGTCAGTAACAATCAACAATCTCAAACTGGCGGCAACCTCCTTTTAGCAATATTAATAAGAAGTTGCTTTGATAACAGATTTAGATTACTGATTGTTATTGATAGTGGGATTGTCTAAGTGTTGATTGGTTTTTAATGAAATATATAAATAAATATTAGAAAATACAGTACTTAAAAGTTTATAAAAAATACATCTATAAATGTCACTTAGATGCGCTTTCAACTATCCTTTTAGTTTTTGTCAACTAATACTTTTAAAAGGTCAACTTTTTCATAATTCCATGAAGTCAACTTTCCCATAATTCTGTGATCTTAATGTTTGCTGCCTACCTATTGCTTAAATCTTGCTTGTATTTATATATTAACATCACTTCCTTAATTTTTCTTTTATTATTATTTCTTTCAGTTTCTAATATTTTTACATTACTATAATTAAAATCAAAACCATGTATACATGATTTATTATGGTCATAAAAGATGGAAGCTGATAAATTATCATTATTTTTATAATTTTGTTTTGTATTTTGAACCCTTTTTAATAATAACAAGTGCTCTTTTGTTCTTTTTTTCAATGTGCACCTCGACTCACCTATATATCCACTGCTACACCTACATGTCCATTTGTAAATGATACAATTTTTATTTGTCAATATGGTTTTCTCTTTTGAATTATTTATTAATTTATTCAATGTAGGTGGTGCATAAAATGCAATATCATATATACCTTTATAAATTTTCTTAATGAAACTTGCCTGATGATTAGAAAAAATATGGTATTGATATCCAAAATTTTTTATCAGAATAATTAACATTATTATTAATATTATTTTTATATTTAAAATTAAAATTTTTAATAGTATAATAAACATAATCATAACTATATCCAACTTTAACAATTCATTATAATAAATTTCAATATTTTTGGTTTTATCTGATAAATATTTACAAAGATTATCATTTCTAAATAAGAAGGACTTTAAACCTGCCATTTTATGTGGTGTTGGTACTTTTGATTTATATGGTATATATCCTCTTTTTGCAATTGGTTTAATAGTCATATAGTAATCCTGTTTATCTTTATGATTATGTTTATTATACTATTAAAAATGTTAATTCTAAATATAAAAATAATATTAATAATGATGTTAATTCTTCTGATAAAAAATTTGAATATCAATACCATATATTTCAAATCAACAGGCAAGCTTCATTAAGAAAATTTATAAAGGTATATGTGATATTGCATTTTATGCACCACCTACATTAAATAAATTAATAAATAATTCAAAAAATAAAACCTTATTGACAAATAAAAATTATATCATTTACAAATGGACATGTAGGTGTGGCAGTGAATATATAGGTGAGTCAAGGTGCACATTAAAAAAAAGAACAAAAGAGCACTTGTTATTATTAAAAAGGGTTCAAAATACAAAACAAAATTATAAAAATAATGATAATTTATCAGCTTTCATCTTTTATAACCATAATAAATCATGTATATATGGCTTTGATTTTAATTATAGTAATATAAAAATATTGGAAACTGAAAGAAATAATAATAAAAGTAAAAATTTAGGAAGCGATGTTAATATATAAATACAAGCAAGATTTAATCAATAGGCAGGCAGCAAACATTAAGATCATAGAATTATGGGAAAGTTGACATATTGGAATTATGGGAAAGTTGAGCTTGTAAAAGTATTAGTTGACAAAAACTACAAGGATAGTTGAAAGCACTCCTAAGTGACATTTCTAGATATATTTTTTATAAACTTTTAAGTACTGTATTTTCTTATATTTATTTATAAATTTACGTATATTATTTTGAAGAAATGCAGACATTGATTTGTAATATTATATATATAAAGTGCTTTTTAATTAAGTAATTATAAATGAATAACTCCACATATTAAATATTTCCATCTAATATATATATATATATATGTGTATCTATATATATATATATATATGTGTGTGTAGATAGTTATTTTAATTGAGTTCATTCCTGATAATTATATTTAAAACCTCCTTTGCATTTTGTTAAAAAAATAATGTTGCTTTAAATTTGTTTGAAGAAACTAAATTCTACTACAAAATATATCTAATGTAATAGTATATCAATCATGGCTTCATGCATATCTAAATAAATAATTAAAATTCTACGAATGATTGTGATGTATTTGACTGCACTTTGTGATGATGATATGTATTTATAGTTATATGTTACTCTGTTTACATTATCCAGTCATTAAATATGCTTAGAAAAATTTAAACTTTATTTTAGGCTTCCAAATAAATTTAACTATTACTAATAATACACAGATTAGTACATAATTTATAGCTTTGAATTGTATTATTCTGTTTTTTCACTTTTGGTATTTGTAGTCTTACCAATGATAGGCAAGGGAAGTAATTTAACATGTGACTTTTAGATTCATGAGAACTAAAGTTACAATGATGTATTAATCAACCAATTTTGGAAAAATATCTTAGTTGGCTTTAGAAAGACATGTTAAATTCCAGATTCATAAATGTAAATATCTTACCTCTACTATAGTCATTGGTTAAATTGGAAAAACCAGAGAATGTGGGGAGAAAATGTTGTTAGCCGAGAGGTATCGCAGCCACCATTCAAGCAAGTAGTTGGTTGCAGACAGTTGTGGGTTCACATCCCGGCCGATGCTATGACATATGAAAAAAAAAAAAAAACATTACTTAATACATTGTGTTTCTTATTAATCTATATGCTCTTACCTAATGGATAAATAAATGTACTCATAAAGGTATAAATTAAAATTGAATATTTTTAAAATCAATTAACAAATCAACTGGTTGATGAAAATATTTTAACATTTAATTACAAATTGTAAAGACAGATCATCAATCAGAGAAAGGGGTAAGGTTAGATAATCAACTTAAAGGTAAATACCAAATGCAAATGATTCAGTTTATGCCACAATAAGTTCATATTGTGATGAAGAAGTAGAAGATTTTTATATGGATGTACAAAAGGCTTTTGATCAGATAAAACTTTTAAATTGTCTTGGACAACTTTAATGCTAAAATTGGAAAACAATTGAAAAATGAAAATGCTGTAAGTAAATGTGGTTATGAACCAATAAACATTACATGATCACCATTTCTTATGCTTGCTTATAACTGTTATTAAAACAGGCAAAACTCACTATATATATATTGCCACTTACAGCAAGATAGAGTAATCAATGGATGCCAGAAGGCTTGTGCATAAAATCCTCATCTAGTGCCTACTCATCCAATATCTCCAAGACTAGTTTCTGGTTATGCTAATAGAAATTATATATTACTTAACATTGTGGAATTTTCATAAAAAAACTTTATATTGTGATTTTTTTTTAAAAAAAAAAAAAGCTAAATAGAAATGAACATGGAAATATCCAAATTATGGTATAGCAGAATCGGATTTTATTTTTACTAACAGAAAATAAGTATTTAGAGATTATAATGTTTTTAATAAATTCAACAAAGGCAATGATCATCAATTAGTAAGATGTAAAGATACATTTAAATGCAAAACTAGAGAGAAAAACAATATTCATAGTTGATATTTCTAATCTTCAGAATCATTTCAATGAATTTAAATCAGACCTTGCAAATCATTGTCAAATATTAAGATTTTGAGTATGAGTCAGACTTAAACAAAATCAATAGTTAGATAACTGATACACTTTTAAAAACTGCAACAAAGATAGGTGGGACAAAATAGCAGGAATTGACCAGTAAAATTTCTACTGAGACAAGACAATTTTTGATGACAAGAAGAAATATGAAGACATATAAAAATGATGCATTAAGAAGAATTGAATATCTTAAAATTTTTAAAATGCTGTGATAACTATATAAGAAAACACAAGTGTGAATTAGTATAAATGTCTATAGAAGAGAATAAAAGTCTTAAGAGTATAAAACAACATCTCGGTATTAATAGGAAACTTATATCTGCAACAAGAAAAAAAAAACTATTATTAAAACGAGAGATGACATCATGATTTGTGTAGAAGAGTTCTATTAAAAATTATATAGTAATAATGAACAATGAAAAATATTCCTTACAATGACTATATCTTCAGAATTTCTCCAGGATTTTAAATAAAGAAGTAAGATTACAAAAAAATCAAGTCATATATCCCATGACCTAATTTAACCATCTTGAATTACAAATATTATATAAAGAGCTCACAAATAAGCTCCTAACATGCATTGCAAAGCTTGTTAAGCATGTATTTGTGAGATCTTTACATAAAATAAAGAAGTAAGACGTGCAATTAAACTTATAAAGAAGGAAAAAACTTCAGGTAATGATGTAATTATAATTGATAATTAAAAAAAAAACCAGGCGAAAAAAAATAGAATTTTTTTTGGTAAAGTTGTATGCTAATTGTTTAAAAGATAAAGATGCATCAAATAAATGGTAGAATGCAATATTAATATTACTATGTACAAAAGTTAATAAAGAATATAATAGACATTACAGATTGATCAATCTTTTAATCAGTTCTATACAAAATTTTTAATGAAGGTATATCAGATGATTGGAAGAATCTATAGTGAACTTTGGATTTTAACCAAGCAAAATAATAGGCTGGATTTAAAATAGTTTTAGTACAGTGGGCCATATCCAAGTATTGAGAGAAGTTATAGAAACAGCCAATGAGCATGAATTTCCAGTATGCTTTGGATTTATAGCATATGAAAAGACATTTGATTCTATAAGTATTTCTCCAGAGATTAAAGCATTTGATCATCAAGGTATAGACACAGCATATTGTCATATTCTGAAGAAAATTTATAAAAATGCAATAGCAACAATTAGATTACATAATGATACTAGGAAGATTAACATTGAGAAGTGTGTATGACAGGGCGTATCCAAAAAAATTTTATACAAATTTTGCAAGAAGTATTTTATAAATGGAGATGATTTAAGTCAGCTAAATTTTGGTCGAAGTAATTGTTTTTGTAAATAATAATTCAGAGATTTGGGAAATGTTGGAAAAGTTATCAAATGAAAGTAAGAAAGTAGATCTAAAGATAAATGTTAAAAAGACTAAAGTAATGTTCAATGGATTTTCTCAAAAGAAGAAAATAAATTGATAGTGGTGAGTTAAAAGAAATAAATAATTACAAATACCTTGGTCAGTTTATTACTATATTCAGAAACATAATGGACATAATTTAACATGGATGTAACCTTGGTTGAAGTGCTTTTAGTAGAAATAATTTAATATTAAAAGGAAATATGCCTACATGGTTAAAAACAAAGGTTTTTGATAAATATGCTCTATCAGTTTTTACTTATGAGATTTGTAAACTTAACAGAAGATCAATACAGAGATAACAGATCCCTCAATGACAAATGGAAATATGTATGTTAGGAGTAAAAAGATGAGATGGAAAATAGAATACATGGGTTAAAGAACAAACAAGCATTACTGACATCATTAAAAGAATTAAGAAACTGAAGTGGAGCTTGGCATATTGCTAGAAGATATGATAACAGATGGGCAGTTAAAATCTTAAACTAGATTCCAAGAACTTGTAAAAGATATAGAAAGGGACCACATATGAAATAGATGGCTAAAATAATGAAATGTGCTGTGTGTTGTGGTGAAGAGAGGCTAAAGATGATAGAAGATGGATTGAATGTGGAGAGACCTTTATTCTGCAGTCAATTGCTAAAGGTTTCAAATGATGATGATGATGATAACCACAAATTAAGAACTAAGCTTTAAACAGTTACTGACACTCAGTTTCTAATAGTCATATCTTAACCATCATCAAAATTACTTTCTTTTTATTCTCTCTATCCTTGTTCACTATTTAACTAATCATAAATAATTCCTTTTTAACATCATCTATCAACATTTTTTCTTCTTACTCTCTTTGTCCTTATTTTTCTCCATCACATGAAATCCAATGCTTCATTTGATTAAATAAATTTCAAATATAAACATCTATTTTATATCCATGATTATTGTTTTCAAGTCTTACTTCTGTAAACTTTCAAATCTTTTCTCTCTCTCTTTTTTTGGCTTTCAAAGTAATAAAATGCATAAATATACACTTCAGAGTAAATAAATAGAAAGTTGTTTTCATTGGACAATTTCTAATTTAATCTAATATAAGGTGATATTTAACTCCTTGTTTTTTGCAAGTACACATTACAAAATTTATATAAAGTTTATTTCTTGTACAAACATTAAACATGAAATAAATTTTTAGCTTTTGATATTTTGGAAAAAAATTTCTACTCCATTGTCATTTTTTTTGCAAGTGTTCTAAATAATAAAATAAATGATCAATGAAATTTTCATTTATGCAAAATCTTTGAAAGTCTTTGACTGTGATGTTATATCATAATCCGTATTTTTAGTTTTCCTAATTGAAATTTCTGAATGCTTTTGTATAATTTTAGTTTTAAATTTGTTTAGGTACTCTAACCCTATTCACAATCATTTCAATATAATACCTTTAATGAAGGGTGAATTTCTGAACGTATATATATATATATATATATATATATATATTTATATATGCTTATATTTAATATATATATATATATATATATATATATATATATTAAATTCAGCAATAAAAATATATATTTCTTTATTTGATTTCTAATTGCCATTTTTTTTCCAAGTTATCATCAACATTAATCATTCCGTACAGTGTGGAGTTGTTTTAATATATGTCCAAATATATATAATACCTTGTATTTTGGAATGATCTACCTTATTTCATTATAATGTAATTTCTTTATGCCAGCTTTGAATTCACTACTTCTAGCTTATAATATTAATAAATTTCTTTAGTTTTCAATTGCCATTAATTTTTGTAAAAACTAAGCATATTTCGTTTAACATAAAATCACTTGGTTCTCAAATCTTACTGAATGAATAATCTTTATAATATATGGAACTAAAATATAGAGAGCAGAACAACAGTAATATTAATTTGGTATAAATTCCATCTATTAAGTATCTTACCATGTTGTTTCCAGCATATTTCTTTATCTATTTTTTAAATCTTTCTTAGTTGAAAACTTTATTTAAAATAAAAATAATCAGATAATTTATTGTTTAGGAGTTTGTAATTTATTCAAGTAAAAAACTTGGGCCATGATCTACATATCATAATCTCCAGAATTTGTTCCTCTGTATCAGCTTTAAACCCCCAGAGAACATTTTACAATCATAAATGAAAACAAATAAGCCCCATGGATTAAAAGTTTTGCAATAAAATTTTTATAAATTTAAAAGGTGCATATCAAGCTCTTTAATTAATCTATTGGTAAATTGTGATTTAGAAAGTTCATTTTTACTTTTAGAATCTTTCAGCAAAAGATTTAAATTAAATCAGATTATTCCCATTATGGATTTTAATCACTCTATTTTTCTGAGAAGGCTTTGGCTCTCCACATTCATCAATATTCCAACATTGTAATATTGGATGAGATAAAGAATCCAATATCATTTTAACAAGATTGGTGTATTAGAAATAAGATATGTTATTTGGTTAAATATATCTGCATTAGTGAAATCAAAATAAGTCTTTGTAATCCTAAATATGTGAAAGCTTCAGGTCCTAATCAAATATCTGAAGAAGTTTTAAATATGATGGTAGTATGTTAAATTTAAAAACATTCAAATTACTGGAATATATGGACTAGTAAAGTTGTGTTGCCTGATTTTAAGGATGCTTCTATTGTCTCAATTTTAAATAAGGAGAGGAGAAAAGATTGCTTAATTATCATGGAATTATTATTATCTATTACAGCAAAGGTATTTTAGTTATACATGAATAGTTACCAAGAGATTCAGTATGGTTCTAGAGACTCAGATAACACTATAAATACAGCTTTTGTTACCAGGAAAATACAAGAAATTATCAGGAAGAAAAGAGTGATGTAAATATAGCTTTTATTGCTTTGATCAAGGCATTTGATTAAGTTAATCATGCAGATTTATGACATTATTTAAAATGAGTTGGTTGTCCACCAAACTTTATTCATATTATACAGTGTTTGCATAATACAATGAAAAGAATTCATCACATGAACACTATTTTCTATGCTTATAAAAGCAGTTAATTCAGTAGCAATATTCCCAGAGTAGTTTCCAGCTTGTAGTTTCCATTAATGATGAGCCTTAGATTTGAGAGCTCTGCACCTATATCTTAGGATCTAATTCAATCCTTTCCCAAATGAAAACACAACAATGTTTTCAATCCAAGATGATTCCCTCATATAGTCATAAAAATCTGAACCCAGTTTAGTATCTATACATTTTGGTGTTTTTGGTTTCTCAAAAACCACAATCACTACCATCCTCACTAATAAAAGCTATAAGTTAAAAACTAGTCTGGAGATATTGGATGAATATGCACTAGATACAGCCTTTATGCACAAACCTTATTGCATCCATTGATTACTAAGATTTATACTAGGTGATACTACTGTAAGGAGAGTTTGCTGCATAAATTGGGTGCGAGTTAATTTATGATAATAGCAAGGAAAGTAATTTATTGTTTAATAAGTCTCAAATAGGATCTTTAGCAATAAGGGAATATAGACATAAATGGAAAAATGTGGGTGATTTAGTCTGCAAGTTGTGTAAGGAAGGCATAGAAAATATTAGGCATCTGCTAATTGAATGTAAATGCAGAAAGCAGAAAAGGTAAAAATAATGAAGTTGTGGAAGAATAAATATAAAGAAAGTGATTATACAGAAAAGAGGCTGGGTTTGGGAAAAGATAAGGGGGTTTTATATATAAAGTCATGGAACTGATAAAAATTAGGTTGTGGAAATATGATGGAGCAGGATATGTGAAAACTTAGGGCAAAGAATGGAAAGGGAAATTACAGTGGCTAACATGTTTCTCTGGGCATAGTTGCTGAAAGATTCTTGACTCCATATAAGGAGAAGTCACAGTGCATCACATCGCATACAATAATGAAAGGAATTGTTATTACTACAAGTGGAAAATTTGAGGCTTTTGAAATGAAAATTGGTATTAATCAATGCTGTGTGTTTTCTGCAACATTGTTTTTACTTTTTATGATAGTTGTTTATGAAACTGTTTGTAAGTAGTTTAATAAATCATGGATCAAGATGCGGTATTGTAGCATTTTTCATTTGATCAATTAAATACAAAGATAATAAATTCGACATTTTGAATTTGGGATTTATAGTATGCTGATGATTATATTATTTTGCCAGTTGAAAAGATTATTTACAGAACTTACATAATGTATGAAATGAACCATTTAAAGTCTTTCTTTGAATATTTAATATTCAAAAACTCAAGATCTTAGTCAGTTATGGAAAAATATCTTATGCAACTTTTAGCTTACTTTAGAGTGTAAACCAATTTACATACTTATGGTAATTTTATAAGTAGAAAAATGGATTCCGATATTGAGGTACAACACAGATTTCAATATGCTGCTGCTGCTATTTAACAAGTTGAAAGATAATAATAATTATTGCCAGTAGATTAATTATGTATTCAATTGTTATTTTACTTAATTCATTTTTAATATTTAAATAGAAGTATAGTATACATACTTAAGTTAGATATAATTAGAGAGATTTAAACCCAGACTTTCAAGCTTTTTTCAAACATCCACTTCATCTTGTACAATTGATACACATGGCCACATACATATAAAAAGATAAATGATATTCAATATAGGAATTTTATGCTGAACCAGCACTCATCAATTGGTCTAGATCACTATCTTCCACCCATTTATATATAATCAGTGCTCAGTTTATATTAAGATCGCAAATCTTCAACTTTAATGGTCAGGCTCCATTCTTCAGTCATCCATATCATTGAAAATCTGATGTGTGCATGCTCAAAGTTCTTGTTTGGAAATTTTGTTGTCTTATGCATCATTCTGATTTACTTCATACATAGGACCTTAAGATCATTTAAATATACAGGAGAAATGATAAGAATACAGGCTGAATCTGTAACATTTGAGTACAAGTATAGTATATACACTTAAGCTACATGTAATTGGCAAACAAAGGCTTTGAACATGCCATCATCAGATTTTTAATGATATGAATGGCTGAAGAGTTGATGTGTAGAGAAGCTTGAAGCTTGTCCATTAATGTTTTGAAGATTTGCTATTTTAATATAAACCAAACACTATATATATATATATATATATATATATATATATATATATATATATATATATATATATATATATATATATATATGTATATATATATATATATATATATATATATATATATATATATATATATATATATAAATGTGTGTGTGTGATACTGATCCAGACCAACAGATGAGTGCTGATTCCACATGAAATATGTATACTGGAGACTGTTTGTTTTTTTCCAGATATTGTGGTCATGTTTACCTGTCATATAAGATGGAGTATATGACTGAAGAGAAACTTAAAAGTTTGGGTTCAAATCTCCTGTAACTAATTCATTTTTATGGAAGTAAGATTTGGACACTCTATCATGCAGTATAAAAACATTAGAAAAGTTTCATTTAAGAATTCTCCATAAAAGTTTAGAAATACAATGATAATATCATAAAATATCTCAATATGTTTTTGAGTTTGCTTGATGTGATTCCAGAGAGACAAATATTATAAAATCACACATTTATTGGAGTGGACATGTAAACTGAATAAATAAGCTAGACTTTCTAGAGATACGTTTTATAGTCAACTTGAGCATGATTTCTTTGGGAGTGATATAACCATCTATGTTATGAATATTATCTCAAAAAACATTTCTAAAAGATGCAATATCAATTGTTTCCATTGTAAAGATATGGCAGAGAATAGAAGACATTGGAGAAATGTAATTAGATTAGGCGTTTAATATTTAAGAAGTAAAAGTGTTCTGCTGAAAATATTACAAGACAGCATCACAAAATAAATAGAGAAATTGGCCAGGACACATTTATGTTTTACTGACTTATCTGAGTATTCAGTACAAAAATTATTAATGCAGTTTTTTTAGCTTTTGTTTCCTTGGAGTCGGTATACCCATATAACAGATACAAGTGAATGCTATATGTATGTATATGATGATCTTTAAAAAATTAAAGTCTATATTTAATTTTATTTTCTAGCACAGAGATAGTATGTAATATAGATAGTAAGGATTTTTCATTCCCACACATGCATTGGACTGTTTTTATAACATCTCAATGATGTCTTGTTGAGTATTGAAAAAACTCAAACTAAGACACAAGACAGAGACTTTAGAAAAAATAAAAGCAGGCATCTTATCTTTAAACTTACTTCAAGTTATATAGGTCCATCTAAAGCATTTCAGTTTAAAAGTGTGAAGATGTTTCTCTGTACACTTTGCTTTCATTATTTCCTTTCTGCATATTAATTCTGACAAAATCTTTAAACTTACTGCATGTTATTATTTGAAAATATTAGAAATTATGTAATATTTAATTTTATTTGCTAGCACAGAAATATTATGTAATTTAGACAGTAAGGATTTTTCATCCTAACACATGGACTGAATTGCTTTTGTATCTCAATGATGTCTTGTTGAATATTAAGGACACTACTCTCAAACTAAGAAACAAGACAGATACTTTAGAAGAAATAGAAGTTAATATGCAGAAAAAAAAATGGAAGTAAAAAAAAAAAACAGAGAAACATCTTCATGCTCTTAAACTGAGATGTTTTAGATTGCCCTATATAACAAGAAAATAGGTTTGAAGACAAGATGGCTGCTCTTACTTTTCTAAAGTCTCTATCTTGTGTCTTAGTTTGAGAGTTGCCTTAATACCCGACAAGACATTGACATATTATAAAAATGTACAGGATGTGTATTACGATGAAAAATCCTTACTGTCTAAAGGCTATATTTTAAGCTAAGATGTTTAATTTTTTTTTTCATGTGTCATAGCATTGGCCGGGATGTGAACCCACAACTGTCTGCAACCAACTACTTGCTTGCAAGGAGGCTGTGATGACCTTTTGTTTGTTTTATAATTTTATATCTGAGAATAATTGCTTGATGACAATAAAAAATATAATTATATTAACATTTAGAGATTTGATGGCTTGGAAACATAAAGTCAATAATCTATATTGGTATTCTATTTTTACATTTTAATTGGTATGAACTAATTTAAGTGAAAACCAAGCAGCAATAATCTTTATGGATAGGATCAAGTGCCAAATCATTGGTCTTAACATCAGGGGAATTAATTCTACTGACCGTTTATATGCGATTAGGCATTTTTTCCTTCTTACATCTCCTCATATTTTATTCTTAGGAGAGACCAAATATCACCTAAACTCCAACCCAAACATAATTCTCGAACTTTCAAAACTGGGCTTCACTCTTCTGTATACTAATACATCAGCTGCTGGAGGGGTAGGAATCATCATTAATAACAGGAAACCACCTTCTTCCTATAAAGTGCTTTACCATGATGCCAATCTCATTGCAATCAAGCTTATATACCAATCTAGTGAATTCATTGCAATATACGTATACTGCCAGAACAACCCATTGACTTATTCTAGAATAATACACACCATAAATCTCATCACTGCAAACAACACAGGCCCTACAATCCTCTTGGGGGACTTCAACCTGCAATATGATGTGTTCACATGGAAATACTTCCATCTCTTAGCCAGGGGTTTCATAAATGGCAGAGGTTTCTTCCCTGCGGATGCATACTCATTCTATACGAAGAGCTCTAGAACACTGATTGACCTAATGTTTTACACCTCAGAGCTGCACTATGGTTTGGAAGCCAAGCTTCAACCCGTTCCCTTCTCAGACCATCTTGTGCTGATAGCATCTTTAGATCTGGACTCCTACACTCCCATAGACTACAATAAAACAATCAGAATCATAACTAAAGCTACTGCCATGGAAGCTGTCTTCTCAGATGCCTACATACTCTTTGAAAAAATTGACATTCTTAACATAAATCCTGAGGAAGCCTGGTTCGCCTTCACAGGCATCCTCCAAACCATAATCATACAGCACACCAAAAAACATAAAGGGTCAACAACCCTGATGAATGAGCTTGATTTGCTTCACCATAGGATTAAAAATTTCTCAAGTGATGGTACTACAGACAACCTCCTATTACTTAAAACACAGTACAAGCAGAAACAAGCTGCGATTGCTGAAATAATAGCAACAAAGAATGCTAGGTTATACTTACCTGGCCAACACTGCTGGACATGTGGCTATCTCAGATGGGCTCTAGGGGCAAGGAAGAAACAAAAAACTCCTTTGTCCCTCCTCATCGGTGGTAGCCATACCTCTGGCAACCAAATGCTCATTCAAATAGAGTCATATTTCAAAAACCGCCTATCAAACTCTGTTACCTACCCCACAAATCAGTGGCATGAGACATCACAAAACAATGAACATGGAATAACGATATCAAACATCAAAAAATGCTTGGCCGCCCTACTGTCCAATGTCCATCCAGGACTACATGGCATTCCAAAGTTCATACTTATGCACCTTGAGAATTTCACAGCTCCCATAGTATTAAAACTAATTAACCATCTTGCAAACAGCAAAAAAATCATCCCCAAACTTTATCCCATAGCGATGGTCCCCTTTGTTAAGAAAAACCGGGATGCATCTGCTCTATCTAGCATAAGACCAATCTCCATGACCCCAATCCTGTTAAAGGTCATTGAAGGTGTGATCAAGGAGAAAATACAAGAAGCTATTCTGGACAACATATCCCAGTTGCAATTTGCAAAGAAGGGCTCATCCACACTCTCTGCAATCGGGGAGGTAAAAATTCTCTGTGATCATATCAGATCAAAGAATCTATATAAACCCATTGCCGTTCAGCTAGACATCTCTGAAGCATTTGATTCAGTAGATGTCAACATCCTGCTCAATTGCCTCTCAGCACTAGACATTCCTACTCAAATCATTCAGATATTGGACAATCTACTAAACAACAGATTGGTCCACATTTCCCTGAATGGTTTCTTTACAGATGGTTTTATTCCTTCAAAATCCATACCCCAAGGATCTCCACTTAGCGGTCTCCTATTTATACTCTACTTAAACCCCCTTCTTAAACAGATTGAGGCAGAACTTCCAGGAATCTATATACCCCAGCTGAAGAAACACTGTAAAGCATTTGCCTACATGGATGATGTCCTTGTCACCTTACCTTCCCAAAAATATCTAAAACCTCTCATACAAATAATCAACAAATTTTCCGAATCCTCCAAACTTTCCTTCAACCTCAACAAGTCATCGGCCTGGAAAATCAACACCGGCAAGAAGATATCATTGCCTTTCTCAGCAGATCCCCAAAACTTTTTGGGGTTTCCCATATACAAGTCACCGCGAGCCATGTCGATACAAATACAGAATTCTATCATTGAAGCCGCCACCAACACAGTTAAAAACCTTGCCAAGGTTTATTTATCACTGCAAGGGAAAATCTCTCTCCTCAATATCAAGGTAATGGCAAAGATTAGCTACTATCTACCCATAATTAACATGACAAAGGCTTTCAATACAAAAATCAACCGAATCTGTGCACGGCTGTTGTGGAATGGTAAAACAGCGGCCATAGGAATTGAACGCATGCAGCGACATAGTAAAAATAATGGTATGTCGTTGCATGCTACGTTTTCTATATATTACCAAAAGTGCCACTCTCTGATCCACATCCTACAAAAGAAATTTCCCCAGATTGTAGCGGAACAACCAGTCATTCCATCTGACAGACATCCACCTTCAAAGATAAGCTGGCTAAATCAGATACTTGACTACCTTTTCGCTCACAATGGCGATTCTTCCCTAGTATTCAGACAAAAAATCTCCATTTGGGATGCTCATGACCTGCTATTTCCCACACAAAACTCTACCATTCCTTACCTCGGTGGTAACAATCACGTGGTCACCAGGTTTTTCAAGCATCTCAAGCTGGAGCCAAGGTTCCTGGACTTTCTCGTAAAAATCAACCTGAATTCACTCCAGACAAACTGGTTTCTGCACTACAGGAGATTCCTCAAGAATATAGATCCTATGTGTCACAACTGCCATAGAACCTGTGAAACCTTTGATCATATGATAAATGATTGCCCAGCATATGACAAAATCAGAACTTTCATTACTTACCACTGCCACATTTCCCTGAACAAAATCTTAAATATTAAATGCTGCTTCCTGTCCAGGGATTATGTCACCACAAGACTCTCAACCTTTCTGACTTATGCCATCTGGTTGGCCAGATGTCGCAACAAGTTTACCTTTCCTCATCCCAAGCCTGAAGACACATTCATTTCCAAGCTAAAGGAATTTCACCATAAGGACAGAATAATCTCTTCCAGATTTTTATTTGACAACACGTGGAGCCTGATTAAGCTGGATTAACAACACCAGTAACCACATCAGAACATTTGGTTGCCTGACTAACATGGATAACTATTATTTTTGATTTACAATTGTATCATTATTACATATGGTTTTTTCAATAAAATTATTTATAAATATAATTGTTTACCTCTTAAATTGCCTCCTTTTGTAATGTATATTTTTAGCTTTAGTTTTAAATCAATGTTTAATAAATATATATGAGAACAAACAAATTACAAAAAAGATTGTTTTATAGTTTAGCAAAACTTTGATTTTAATTTTTAACCTTTGTCAAAGTATCACAAATAGAGTTTATATGTTGTTAATTACAAATCACTAGATATTATTTTAAAGGTAACATCACCAAATGATAGTAAAATTATCTTGAGTCCTGATATTTTTCAGTGTGAACTTTCAAAAAGTTTTCTAATAATACTCAAAATAATTTGGAGAAATTTTATCATATTTGCATTTACTCTGTTCTAGTAAAATTAAGTAACCCTGCTAATAAAGTCCATATATGAGGGAGGTTCCCAAATAACTGAAAATGTTCTCTGGTAAGGGCACCTGTTGTTGTACATGCTTCTGATATTATATATCTCTTGCAGGAATACTTTTACTTCAATCTGCCAAATTACATTACCATGTGTATTCGTGGAGCCACATATTTTGTGTGTTTGTTGATTTTTTGTAATGGCATGAAAGTTGCATTAATGTGAAATTATGTGTTCCTTTAGGGAAACAAGCAGGAAAAACAGTTGTAATGCTTGAAACAGATTATAAGAAAACTGTTCTTGGGAGAACAAAAGTTTACAAATGATTTAATCAAATTGTCAAATTCAGTGTGTCTCAAAAAAAGCATGTTGAGTAAAGTCCAATGTCAGGATAATGCTGATTTTTTTTATTGATGCAAACATAATTTTTCTTTCCAAATTACTTCTTAATGATCAGACATTTTACCTACAAGCTCTGAAATTTTTGTGCAATGTGGTATAATGTAAACATTTTGTTTTCTGTCAAAATGAGGAGCGCAAGCTTCACCACAATTGAGTGTAAATTAAATTCAACATGATCTAGCAGTCATATTTGTTCAAACTCTAACTATGGAACTTTTTTATTGTTCTCTCAAACAAAAAAAAATCCTATTTTTTTTACTTAATTAAAAGTGTGTTGTATGTTTATGATTTAGACTCAGTGTGTTATTTGTGAAGATATTTAAAGCTTCAAGCTTTCAAACCTAAATACTTACGACTGGCTTAGATATATAGAAAGAAAAGTTGAGAGAAAGGTGTCTGCACTTTTCTCATAAAATCTTTGTTGTGTGTTTGGGTTTGATTGTTGTTTGAGCAGCTAGCATTTCATCTGATTGGTTGTCGGATAGATATTGTAAAAAGTGCAGTGAGATTTGGCAGTATCTCAATTTATTTTAATTAAAAGTGGTAAAATAAAATACCTCAGGCATTAAAAGATTTTATTTGTTTTCCAGACTACTTTGAAAAGTGAAAAACGTGTTTAAACTGGTGTATTGTATTAAATTGGTAGTACTTTCAGGAGATTGAATTTATAACACTTAAAACTAAATAAACAATAATTGCTGTAAAATTACAACTATTTTTGGGTCCTCCCTCATATGTATATATTTATTGTCTAAATCTTTTTTTAGCATTAATCTCAGTTAATGCATATACAAAACCAAAAGCCATTTAGTTCAAATTATTTACATCCTTGAATTATTTCTTATTTGTTAAAAGTTTCTCTTTATATTTTAATTAAAATTATAAGTATTACTACCAAAACCTGAGGTTGTTTTTAGGATTATGAATCATTAATGCAAAAGTCATTTGTGTTCTCTAGAGATGAAACATTGTGAGTTAAATAATCCACTTTTATCAATCATTATTTTTTACCAAATGCACTTGGCCTTGTAAAGATTCATGGATTTTTTGATTGGCTGCTTTAATAATTTTTTTAAGGTATAATTTAATTAAACAAAATATTTTAAATGTGAGAATTGTATACCGTCTGAAAAACTGTTATTACAGTGGAATATAAAAATCCAGATTTTCAATCCATTGGTTTTGTAATAATTGTTTGCTTGAACAATTGTTTTTTTAAAGATTTAATTTAAATTAAACAAAATATTTTAATATTATAAATAAAGTTCTGAATTTTAATAAAGCTAAATTAAAATTTACATTATTAAATATCCCTGTAATATTTGACATTGATAAGGTGCAAATATATATTTGTTGGAGCATCTTCTGAATAATTTTTTTTTTTGATTTTTCGATAGCAACATGACTAATTGTAATAGTTTTTTAGATTATTATTTATTTGTGTCAGAATACAAAAATTCTAATCATTTTTGTAATATTTTTTAATACATTGTACAGGCTTAAACCTGCATATATATATATAATATATGTGGAATTCGAACTCAGACTTTCACACAACCCACTACTCTCAGTGCCATCTCATATTGCTGATCCACCTGACCACACACATGCTGAAAAAATAAATAATCACCAATATATGTATTTCATGCGAAACCAGCAATCATCAGTTGGCCTAGATTACTATCCTCACATATATATATAATCAGTGCTCAGCTTTATATAAAGATAGCCAATCTTCATACTTTAATGGACATGCTTCAAACTATTCCAACTCACAATATTAAATATAATATTTATATTTTTTTTAATTAGTTGCTTTAACAATTATTTTTGAAGATTTAAGGTTTGTTTTTTATTAAACATTATGGAATATATTGTTTATCTGAACTATATTAGGATTGATAGACCAGGAAAGTATGAAATGCCTTAAAGCTGAATTACAAATTGGTATTTGTGGCTACTTCTGCAGCTGATTGGGAACCTCCACTATGAAATGTATATTATATATCTATAGTTTAAAGCATGCATTTTGATTTTTTTCCAGCATTTTCAATTTAATGGCAGAATTACTTCCTTCACATAAACATAGCATTTGTGAAATTGACGTGACATTGGACAAACATTCATCCATTCATCAATCAAACAAAAGAGCAAATACATATTTTATATATAAGATATCAGGAACAATTATTTTTACTTAACTCTAGATTCATCTTCTGTTAGCTTCAATAATCAATATTATATACAAAATGATAAATGTTTGATTATTTAAACTTACAGCAGATGGCTCTGGAGTAAAATGAAGATAACTGCTCTTGAAAGAGTATAGTCATGTGAGAAAGTCATTTGCTTTGTAAATAAATATTGCTTGGGAATTAAATGGGATGTTAAAGCAAAACATCATTTTTATTTATGAACTTTTTATTTGAAGTATTTAAATTTTTTTATTGTGAAAAAAATATTGTTTTATATTTGTTTGTTACATCTTATTATTATTAACACTCGCAAAAGCGTATGCACAATTAGCTTGAAAGGCTGATATTTGAATGTAATACAATTGTAAACATACACTATATAAAATAAATGCTTATTTACATATCATTAAGTTTTTGTTGGAATGATGTTTAGTAAATTCTAGACAATTTCACTAACATCATTCATTCTGACATCATATATAGTAATTTAAAGTGAGCGTTCCATCCTCATGCTTTCCTTGCCAGTACTTCAGATTTGCTCATATATAAGCATTTGAGTCGTAGGAATAAGTGGATTCATTTTATTTCTGCATAAATACTATATCTTGTATTGGAGAGAAAGTATTCATTTATTATTATTAACACTCGCAAAAGCGTATGCACAATTAGCTTGAAAGGTTGATATTTGAATGTATTACATCTTATTATGTAAAACTGTGTTTATGCTGAAGTAAAATACCATATTTAAATTTGTAAAGAATAATAGCCAATACAACATACATATAGATTTGTGTTAAACTATCTATTAAATACATAAACATGATCACTAAATAAATGTTGCTTTATATAACAATCAAATCGTTTTTTTTTTTTCAAAGTTATAGTTGGATGAAAATAGTGTTTCTGAAAGTGTTACAAATAAAGACAAAAATTTAAAGAAAAATTATCAATTTATCATGGAAAGAGAACGGATAAATATTAGATAATATTAAAAAAATGTATATTAGATAATATTAAAAAAATGTAGATATCTGACAACTTCTATTGATTACCACTGAAATGCAGTCCATTAAATAATAGATTGTGTAATTTTGTGAGTAATATATTTATCAAGAGTCTGATAAAAAATAATTTATGCAATTAATATTATATTAATATTACCTCTTGGAATATTATTCATTTTTGGACATTACAGTGATTTAAAATAAAGTAATTATGATCTGTCCTGGATACAATAATTTTCTATTTTTTTAACTTTAAAACCACTTACTGCTATCTGATAAATTGATAATGTAACATCCTTAAACTAGTTTACAAATATGGTTATGTTCAGTGAGAAACATTGGATTGAAACAACATATCCAGTGGATTTTACTTTTTACATTATTCAAGATACCAATATGTTTTTTTCTTTTTTTTTTTGGGTGATTGTAATATTCATATAAATGTTACAAAAAAAAAATCAAGTCAGATTACCTAATTTAATAAGCTTGTTTGTATATAGAGCTCACAAAATAAGCTCTTAACAAGCTTTGCAGAATATCCCTAACCTCAGACTGGTTTCTGCTTAATAGTTATACATTAGATAATATGTTGGGCTTGTCCTAGTATTTTTAATCTAATGCTTGAATATCCTAGCACTTCACTGGCAATGCTAGTAGCAGAAACCAGTCTGGGGTTAGGGATATTCTTCAAAGCTTGTTACGTGCTTATTTTGTGAGCTCTATATATCATATAAATGTTCTGGACATTTATAAGGAATAGGTAGTCTATATATTTTAAATTTAAACTTTATTTAGAGCATGCTTTCGGTATAACAATGTAATCATCACAACCCTTCCACTTCTTTAATGTTCAGAGTTTATATGAATACTCTGATACATATTTTAATATTTAAAATCATTTAAATTTATTAATTTTAATATTCACATACATTTAAATCCTTTCAAGAATCAATTTTCAAGAGGGGATGCATGTGTCTTTTTTGTTTATAACAAAATAAATATTTCTCAATATTTATAGACCATGAACAAAATTTTGTCCATAAATTTGATTTGTCTAGAGCTTGCAGTGAGAAAGAAGATGGAAAATAAAAAATTAAAGAGGCTTGAGCATAGTTAACGATTGATTTGCTATAAACAAAAAAGATACGAGCATTCTCCTCTTGACAAACTGGCTCTTTGAAGGGATTTAAATATATTTGAATATAAAAATTAAAATATTTATCAAGTGTACATATAAACCATGAACACTAAAGATGGGAAAGTGCTCTGATTATAATATTGATATATATCGAAAGTGTGCTAAGTATAAAAAATTGCTTAATTTAAAATATATAATTACTTTTTCTATATGTTCAGAACATTTATGTGCATATGTATTAAATGGATTATTTCCTGTACATGTGGGGTCAGATTGACTTTAGGTCAACATGGGTGTGACAAGCATATTGGCCTCAAGTTGGCCTTTTAGCATTCCATCATCAGATTTTTAATTGGATGAACAGTTGAAGTGTTGGAGTGTGGAGTAGATTGAAGCCTGTCCATTAAAGTATGAGGTGTGGCTATCTTAATATATATCTGAGCACTTGTAGCATATATGTGTAGAGATGGTAATCTGGACCAACTGATGATTGCTAGTTTAGCATGAAATATGTATATTGGTGATTATTTATCTTTTCAACATATATGTGTTCAAGTGTATCAGTGTTATGAGATAGTGTGGAGAGTGGTGGGTCATGTGAAAGTCTGTGCTCATATACCCTATATATTAAGACAATAACCTGAAATTAAAAAAAAACGTGAAGGATTATATTAGTCTAGCAAATGTATATAATAAATATATGTTATATCATAAACTATACATTTTTATAATTTCATTTTATGATAGCTGTAAGCAATTTATAACAATATAGCTGAGCATAGTTTAGTGTTTTAATGAAAATCCATTCGAAATAAAATATTTGAATAAGATTTCCAACTTTAAAACAGAATAGCAATAATTTCAGTCAATAGTATAATACTTAAAATTGCATTGTTTAGATTTAGATAATACCTAGGGGATAATTTTGAAATGATAAAACAGTTTCAAATACAACTTATACCATTATAATTCTATATTTTTAATTCACTTTTAAAATAAATTGGAACTACAAACAAAAATTCATGTAATTATATCAATTTATTTACAGCATGTGCATTAAAAATAGTCATCTATTCCATTTATTCTGCTTCAGAACACTGCCTTGCTTATTAATTATTCAAGCTTGTGATAATTGGCTCTGTTATAGTGTAGATATAATGGATTTCTGCTCATAAAGCAGATGAAAAATAGGATGATATATATGTATATAAATAATAATAGTTATATATATATATATATATATATATATATATATATATATATATATATATATATATATATATATATTATACAGGCATATTTCATATACCTGGTGTTAATTGTAATTATAAGGGATTTGAACATAGATTTTCAAGCTCCTTTCAGCTATCCACTCTTTCTCATACCTCTGATACACCTGACCACATGCATGTGAAACAGATAAATGACCATTAATATATACATTTTGTGCTGAATTGGCATTTATCAGTGCTTGGTTTCTATGATGATAGCAAATCTTCAAATTTAAATGGATAGACTTGAATCTACACCTCCAACTCTTTAATCATCCATATCATTGGAAATGTAATAATAAAATGCCCAAATTCATTGCCAAAGCCAATTTTATTGTCATGCCAATATTGACCTTAAGTCACTCTGGTCCCTCATATATAGAACCTTGCCCATTTAAATACACAGAAGAGGGATGGGCAGGAAGCTCTTTTCAATGATCCACTCTATCTCATACCACCAATGCACATGACCACACATATGTGATAGAGATAAATGATCACCAATATACATATTTTGTGCTGAACAAGCAGTCATCAGTTGATCCCGATCATCATCTCACACACACATATATATAATCAGTGCTTGGTTTACTTTAAGATAGCAAACCTTCAAACTTTAATGGAAAAACTTCAATCTACTCCACTCTGCATCCATCCATACTATTGAACATCTGATGATGAAATGCTCAAACTATACTGAAGCCAATATTCTTGTTATGCACATGGTGACATTAATTCAATCTGACCCTTGTATGTAGGACCTTGAGCCATTTAAATACCCATTAGTTGGTTCATTATGAAATACATATATTGGTGATCATTTATCTTTTTTACATGTGTGTGGTTATATGTATCAGTGGTATAAGATAGAGTTGATAGCTAAATGAAGCTTAAAAGTCTATATTCAAATTCTTTATAATTGCAATTAAATTTTAGGTGTATAAAATATGCCTGTATTTCAAATATTACTGATTCAACCTGCATCCTGCCTATCCATCTTCTGTGTATTTAAATAGATGAGGTCCTATACATGAGAGGTTATAGTGACTTAAGGTCAACATGGGCATAACAATAATATTGGCTTCAGTATAGGATTTGGGCATTTCATCATCAGATTTTCAATGGTATGTACGGCTGAACAGTAGAAGCATGGAGTAGATTGAAGCCTGCCCATTAAAGTTTGATGTTTTGCTGTCTTAATATAAACCAAGAACTGATTATATATGTGTGTGGGAGATGATGATCTAGATCAACTGATGAGTGCTGGTTTAGAAAAAATACATATATTGTTGATAGTTTATCTTTTTCACATGTGTGAGGTCACGTGTATTAATGGTGTGAGATAGAATGAATAGTTAAGAAGAGCTTGAAAGTTTATGTTGAAATCCATATATATATATTTTAACAGTCACTGCAAGGAGCCTTTAACATATCTGCCATACGAGGGTGCCATCTAGGCATTTGAACCTAGAAAAATTTATATAGTAGGCAGATACGTAAGTTAAGATTCAAAAAAATTTATATATATATTATTCTGACTGTTTGCCCAATGTCACTAGCTCATAGCGTAGCAGAGATTTAAACATTTTTATAAGTTTTAATAGATTTAGATTCTCAAAATATATTAATATTTAAAACAATAAAATAAAAGAAGCCACTGCCAGTAATTAACACACAAATAGTTTTTATTAACGCACATTTGAAATTGAGGGATAAATTTATTTTTAGATTTTAACATTATTTTTTTTTAAATTTAAATTACTATTTTAAATAGACCACACAGATGGATATTTAAATTATATTTTACTTTAGCATGTTGAGTATAGATAGGATACATAGATTTTTTTCACTTAAAACTTATCAAAACATTCATTCAATCTCATACTAAAAGTTTGTAGTCAACCCAATGTCAGCTTCCAGATATATATTTGCAACCAATGTAATATGAAGATGCTAGCATAAAACCATGCCGACAGGAATGTGCATCTGACAGCAAGATATTATTTGAAGGAAATGATACATGTCCAGAACAGGAAAGTGCATCTGCCGGACTAAGGAATCATGTATATAATTTTTTTTAAAGAGTACTACATATGGGGGAGAGCGGTCTTTCTGCCGTCTTATAAATCTCTGTCAATAGAGCTAGAAGGGGTAAATGGTGCAGGAAATACATCTGCAACCATTTCAACGATATGACTACCTCTTTGGGGTCATGCATTTAGTTGGGTCATTGCCCTGTATGCTAAACACACTTCACATTACATTAATATAAGCACCCATATATTCCTCCACAAGCATTGCCTCAACTACGAAGCAAATAGCCTGAAATTAAAATCCCTTAAATTAAACATAAACAAATTTAAACATAGTTATTAATCTTTATCCATGCAGCTATCTACACCCAACTTTAATTTAATACATTTTATTTAACAGATAGAAATAAATAACCTAGTTAAACACAAACATACATAATTAAATTTAAAAAAATGGAAATGATTGAAATAGCAAACATATATAAAAACAAATATTTATAATTGATTTAAAGTTCTATTCTTGGTCAGATAAGAGTACATTCATTTATATTACTTTTTTTTTTGGATTGATTACTTATTGACGTTATACGGTAATTAGTTAAAAGAAAGTTCAATTGGTAAAAGTTTATACTTTACGAATTCTGCAGATTTTGAGGTCCATCTTCGTGATCACTTATGTAGATTGTTTGTTCTTCCTTTTTAAAAATGAAGCCGCTACTTGCCATTCCTTTTTGGTCTCTAACTGTCATAGGGAGGTCTCAGCTGGTTGTCCGAAAATTAAATTTATTGCAGACTTCCACATTGTGAAAATCTGCAATATAGCTAGTTATAATGACATATTCATAGTCAGCTCTCCATTAATAATTATAATAATCATTTGGCTTTTATATTTTGCTTAGTCTCTTATCATCCAATCTTTGGATTCAACTGGCAAGACGTCACTAATCCTCTGGTGTTTCAATTACGGTCTGTGCTGACATTTCTGGTGTTTGCATTGGTCATTTAATTTCTTTGTACTCTCTTATCTGACCCTTTAATTTATTTTAAATGCCTCAAGGGCCAGTTTGCTTTTGAACAATCATTTAATTAATAAGACAATCATTTCCATTTTTTAAGATTATAAAAATCAACATTATTTCTATTTCCAATTCATAGTCAGCTCTCCATTAATAATTATAATAATCATTTGGCTTTTATATTTTGCTTAGTCTCTTATCATCCAATCTTTGGATTCAACTGGCAAGACATCACTAATCCTCTGGTGTTTCAATTACGGTCTGTGCTGACATTTCTGGTGTTTGCATTGGTCATTTAATTTCTTTGTACTCTCTTATCTGACCCTTTAATTTATTTTAAATGCCTCAAGGGCCAGTTTGCTTTTGAACAATCATTTAATTAATAAGACAATCATTTCCATTTTCTAAGATTATAAAAATCAACATTATTTCTATTTCCAAAAATATCAAATCTTTATATCTTTACTTTTTTACAAAAAATTACTTTCAAATATTTTTATTTTTTAAAATAGTTTTTAAAGTTGTCCATCATGTGATCTATAATATATATATTAAACAACTTTTAATTTTCAGTTTTTAAGTTTTTTTTTTTTTTTAATAAATCAATTTTTATTTAAGATATTTTTATTTTAAGATAATGTGACGGCATATTATATTCCGTTACAATATATATATATATGGATTAAAATGTGAAGTTAAGGGAATAAAAAAAAATTAAGATTATTTATGTCATCTAGATTTTGTAGATGATATAGTTGTTTTTGCAAATCATGCTTTAGATAATCAAGAAATGTTGCAAGAGTTAGCACATGAAAGTAAGAAAGTACGACTAAAGAGCAATATTAAAAAAAATAAAGATGTCAATGGATTTTCTCAAAAGATGAAAATAAAGATTGATAATGATGAGTTGGATAAAGTTAATAACTACAAATATCTTGGTCAAATTATTACCACAGGATTTATAATAATAAAAAAATCATAGAACTAAACTTGGTTAAAATGCTATTAGTAAAAATAATTTAATATTAAAGGAAATATGCTTATGTGTTTAAAAAGGAAGATTTTTAATAAATGTGTGTTACCAGGTCTCACTTATGGATGTGAGATTTGGACACTTAATAAAAGAGTAATACAGAGACTTTAGACTATTCCAAAAAGTATAGAGAGATGCATGTTAGAAATAACAAGAAAAGATTGAAAACTAAATACATGAGTGAGAGAACAAATAGATATTACTATTATTAAAAGAAGAAGTAGAGTTGGACTGAAAATATTGCTAGAAGAGATGATAATATATAAACAGTTGAAATCTTAAACTGGATTTCAAAAAATTGTAAAAGACTTAGAAACAGACCACAAGTGAGATGGATTGATAAATTAAGAATGTGTGTTGGTGTGATGTGGAGATAGAGCTAAAGATTGGAAAAAAATGGATTGAACTTCAAGAGACCTTTATCCTGCAGTGGATCAGTAATGGTTGAAAATGGTATGTATATACAAGTGAATTGTAATACTCACTTATGTAATAGTGGAAAACATTTTGAGAAATAAACGAACTGATTGCTGGAAAATTAGTAATAAAAACATGAGGATTAACTAGTAGATTCTACAAAAATTAAAATTAAAAGAACAGAATGATTCACAAAATAGAACAAATAGAAATTAATTAGTGACAAGTTGAAACTAAATGAAATAAGAAATTATCTTAATTCAATGAGAAATAAATATATATAAAGCCATAAATGCACATTGGTACTTGGTTATCATATTATGTAAATCACACCATCCCAATCAATGCTTAAAATTAACCAATAGAATATTAGCAATTTGTTGTGAAGGTAATACTCAGATAATAAATGGAAATGTCTGTGTATTGACTTAATGACAGATTGCTGATATTGATTAATTTTAAGCATCGCTGAGCTTTATGTGAGTAAATATACAATCACAATATAGATAATCAACAATTTCAAACTGTTGTCTAGGCAACTTCCTTATGAGATTGTTGATTGTTATCTATATTGAGATTGTCTAAGTTTGACTGGTTTCTAATAGTTACTTAGAAAACCATTTAGCCTTGAGCATTATTGTACTTAATATTTAAATATATAGCAGTCCAGCAAGATTGAATTTACAAAAACTTTGAAATAAGGGTATAATAATTAAACAGGAGGGTGAAAGATTGGAATTGTATACTTGCAACATGTGATTAATTATTAAAGATTGGAATTATATAGTTACAACTCTGACATCTGATTAATTGTGAAAGACTAAAAAGATGGGGGGGGGGGGTAGAATAAGCTATAGATTATTTAGGGTCACCAATATTATTATTATTTAATAAGTCTCTGAGCATATATATATATATTAATTACATAATATTAAAGATTTATTATTAATTACATTAAATAATTATAGTCAAATTATATTTAGGGCTAGTATATTATTTACTCATTATATTTAAGATGTACTTATGATTATTGTTATAAATAAGCATGTCTATGCTGAAGGGACTCTTAGTCATCACTGTTATAAATTATTTCTCCATGTTAGGATTTAAAGTTTGACAGTCAATAATAGTGTCAGAAACGTAATCAACAAAAAGCAAAGTCAACTCTTTTTTATACTTGTAAAGTTTCATTTTTTAAATGTTTTATTTAGATGACTTTTTTTAGTAATTGACAAATTGCAATGTCACAAATTTTTGGCATAAAAACTGTCTTCTTGCCTGTACAGTTGTCTTTTTGATGATGATTGTTAACCAGTGAGCAAAAATTTCTGGTTTTATTCTTGAATGAGTAAAATACAAAAAAAACAAAACAACACCAACTAAATAATGAAATGAGATAGGATTTTTATTTTCTGTTATATGGTTGTTTGAAGATTTCACAAACACATTATATATTGTTTTCCTGAAGGTTTGTGATGATGGTATTCTAGCTGTATTTTTATATTATACTATTTCCATCATCACAAACCTTCAGGAAAACACTAAGTATTCAGTATGGAGTCGATACTATATCAAACTTTAGACATTATGAAAAACTATGTCTAAAGCTGGCCAAAGTAAAAAATCATTTAACTTTCTTATGTAAATGTAAATCTGAAGGGGTAATTCCTAAAGGTTTGCAACTAAAATCTCCAATTCACTCTCAGAGAGCTGAGAAAATTATTCAGAGAGCAAGTGAAGCTCTGATAAAAGAAAGAATAAATGCTCAAAGATTTTCTAAGTATCAAACAATGCATTCAATTAATAATGTAGAATGTCTTCTAAAAAATAAACTCACTGAGGATGAATGCATGAGAGTTTCTCAAGCTGTAAGAAAATGATATTCTACATTACATGAAAAAATAAATGAATGTCAAAAGAAGAAACTTGCTAAACTTCATGGGTATATCAAATATAACGTACCAAGCAATGTAACAGCTTCATCTGTTAAAACTCTAAGTTCTAAACATCTATCAGATACTTAAATTTCTGTTCTTGAAAGAGGAGAATTAAACTTTGCCATAACACCATCTAATATACCCTTATTAGATGTAATGGCAGCCACCGAGGAAGTGACTTAAAAATTGCCTTTAGAAGAAGCAGCAGAATTAGGCTGCAGAATAAAAAGAACATTTGACAAGCAACAAAAACTGAAGTCAAACATATCCTATGAGAAGAGGAAAGCAATTAAATATCTCAAAGCAGATAAATCTATAATTATTCTCCCTGCTGACAAAGGCAATGCAACAGTTGTAATGGATATAACTGATTATGACAACAAAATACAAGAATCCCTCACAGCAGGCCAATATAAAAAAGTGACAAAAGATCCAATATCAAGTACAGAAACAAAGTTACAATCATTACTCAGAAAGCATTGCTAGTACTTCACTGATTCAGAAAAAAGTAAAATAACATCATATTTCTGCAAAAATTATGATAATAGTTTACAAACTGGAACAGCAATAAAACTATTAATATTCTGTATAAAAACAACCTACTTTCAATATAACACAGAATTCTTCCAACAAAATCAAGGAATTGCTATGGGCTCACCATAAAAACTCCATATCCACCTAAAGTTTGGCTTTACTATGTGGATGATACATTTGTTGTATGATCATATGATGAAGCATTGCACAAACTTTCTGGACACACATCAACAACATATAACAAGAACAAAAATTAACATTCTTAGATGTTCTTGTGACAAGATTCCCTCATGGCAAAATCAAAACTACAGTTTATCGAAAAACTGCACATACAGAAAAATATCTAGCCTATACATCCAATCACACCAGAAACACAAAACATGGAGTTATACTATCATTGTGGAACAGAACAAAATAAGTTTGTTCAGAAACTGGAGATTTGGAAAAAAGAAAAGATCCATATAGAACAAACTCTTATGAACAATGGTTATCAGATGTTATTAAAAAACATTAAATAGACAACAAAAAGACCATCAAGAGAAAAAACAATTATTGGTACTGTAGTGTACCCATACATTCCAAAAATAGCAGACAAATTTTAAAAAATCTGCAATCAGTATAACATCAGAACAGCTTTCCAGAGCCATACTACCCTATGAGGAATTCTAACATCTATAAAGCCTAAATTTGAAATGCTGAAAAGAAAAAAACTGCATCTATGAAATACCATGTGAATGTGGAAGAACATATATTGGTGAGACCAACCATCCCATTGAAAAGCACTTGCAAGAACAAAAATGATAATTGGAAGAGCGAAAACAGATGTGTCTAAGGTAGCATACAATGTGTGTACCAATGAATATGCATTCAATTGGGAAAATACAAAAATATTGGATAGAGAAGAAAAGGTACAAAGAAGAAAATTTAAAGAAGCTGCTCACATGACAATTGCAAAAAATCCTATAAGCCAACCTAGTGTGACTATACATAATGTATGAAAACCACTAATCAACTTTGTTCTTAGATAAAAGTGGAGATATCAGGAGGAACCTCATAGATAAGTATATGAAATTACTTCATACTGTTGTCTTTGGCATGATTGCTCAATTGGTTAGAGCATTACCTTAAAATTCAATAATCAAGAATTTAAGGACCCAGGTTCGAATCCCATGCTAGTACTGTCACTGATAAGGCCAGAAACACCTGAAAAAGAGGAGAGAAATATACCTCTTGAAACATTATGCATATACTAACTGTGATATTACTGACAGTTGGTGCATATACTAACCTGTTTGCTGTGGTATTATTAACAGTTGAATGTATTTGGAATATTTAAATAAAATTAAACTTTTCTAAGACATTCAACACATATATTAGATGATGGAAATAGTCCAATATAAAAATACAACTTATTATATATGTATAGTTATTAGTTATAAGTGAACTATGTTATATAAAGAGCTTGCAAATAAGCTATTAACAAGCTTTGCAGAATATCCCTAACCCCAGACTGTTTTCTGCTACTGGTTTCCTCATTGAGGTGCTAGGATATTCAAGCATTAGATTAAAAATACCAGGACAAGTCCAGCATTCTATCTAATGGATAACTATTAAGTAAAAAATCTGAAATTTTCAGATATACATATGTCTTCCAATCTAGCTATCTAACTTAAATAGCCATATGGGATTGAACTAAGTTAAGATACACCATATATTTATTAATAACTTTAGCAATATAAAATCACCAAAGCCTTAATAGCAAAAAATAAAATTACAAAAAAATCAAGTCAGGTGTGACATGACCTAATTTAAACAAGCTTGTATTTCAAATGTTACATATATACACTATATATTGAAGCAGTTTGTATGTATTCACATACACAGCTTCGTGATATTTATTTTAAAGTAATATAAATGTAGAGTAATAGATCAAATAGCTAATTTTTCAATGGGTGTATTTTCTTTTCCAGCAAAAGTGAATCTGGGGAATTAATTAAAATAGTTTTTTGGAAGATATAGAAAGAGAAGAGAAAAACTCTAGAAATATAGCTGGAAGGGGTAGCTAAATATTATTTCTCAGTTTTGCTGAGTAAGATTTTTTTTAGATTTGTAGGCCTATAAATACTGGGTTATAGTTTCCTTTTTATCTAATATACCACTGAGTGCAAGCAGACATGACTAGTTTTCACGTATCACCATGGCTTGTGAGTAGAAGCAAGTTAAGCCTTTCCCATGTCAGATGATCTTCAGGGAAGAGAGTGCATCTTTGGTGTAGGGAAACCTATTGATTCCATGATGTTGCTGCAAAAAAGGGCAGAATGTACCAGCTTCAAATCCAGTCCATTCCTGTTGTCCAGGAAACCAGAGCCTACCCAGAACTCAAGTTTTAACCTGCAAAAAAATAGTTACTCATCCTGCCTCATCAAACAGCCTCCAATGCAAGTATGAACTCTTAACCTTTAAAGGTAAAATATTTAAAATGTCTTCCATAAAACTCTATATTATCTAAATTTAAATCCTTTTTAACTTATACCTGGAAGATAACTCTTTTATAATAAATCAGTCTATGTCAAAACTTAATTTCTAATTGTTAATGGTACAAAATTCTATAAACTTTATAAATACAATTTTTTATTATTTATTTTAAAATATGCGACAGCATTTTTTTCTTCAGTTATAAAAATATATATTTTATTGATTAACTTTATCTATATTATGTTGATATGCCTGACTCAAGTATTGGAGGAATGATATTCTAATATTTAATCGATTAATGCATAAATTGTTTGTTTTGTCTCCAATGTTTAGGGTGGAGACTAATAATTATTTTATAACTTTAAGGTAATAAGTGGAAACTTGAATTTCTTAAATCATTTATCCAAATCCTTGTTAGTTAAAATGTTGTCATTTGTTTGTTTAAACAAAAAGAAAATCAAATATCTGAGTTAAAACTTGCAATCTACTTGTATATATGTAGTCAAACCAATACTTTGTTAACAAAATTAAGAATGCTAAATCATTATTTAAATCCTTATATTTGTTTGAAATTCTTTATAGCAATTAAATGAAATAATCTATATGTGTGTTTATTTATGTGTTAAAAAAATAATCATTTTTTTGTTTTCAAATGGAAAATGGGCAATATTATTTATTATGAAAGTATGTATTTATCTCACTATATCTATTTAATGACATATACATCTAAGGGAAAAGTACTATGCCTTAGCAGCCATATCTTATTGCCTCCTTAGCAATTTACTATGATAATCTGTAATTAAGCTTTATATTTAAACTAATGGGTATTTTATAACCTATGAAATATGGTTATCTTGATTTTCATATCATTGCTTGTTTTATTAAATTTTAAATACAGATTTAAATATCTATCCAAATATGAGTTAATGTCTTTTGGCAAGTATATCAGTGTTACTTGGTAGAGTAATATGTGCCTACATACTTCCATTAAATGAATACATGTGGGATAATATTTTGCAAGCTTCCAGACAGATATTTTACCAGTACTGGAGATAGTTGTGTTTTTGAGCTGATAAATGGGTACCCTATGACGATAGTGATTCATAACCAATCCTCCAGTTTCCTGCATGTACCACGCTGATGGCAGATATGTCTACAAAAGAACCTATATATATATATATTATTATTACTCAATAATGGAGATTGACCTATCCAGCCAATGCCTATAATAATGTAGTCAGGACAGACTGCAAACCGAGATACCACTGTTTTCTGTAATTAGGTTTATTAATCATGTCTGTTAGTGATTTTGTGAGGGATAGATAAACCATGTCTATAATGTAACTGTTAATAATAAAGGGAGCTAGATTTATGCTTTGTTCCATAACTCCTGCTGGGATTAATAAAATAAATATAATAATAAAAAATACTTAACTTCCTCTATGTATATAAACATGCACATCAATTTGTTATATATATATATATATATATATATATAACAAATTGATGTCATATATATATATATATATATATATATATGTAATAAATAAAGTTTGATATCTGTATTTGTTTCACAATATATGTAATATACAAATCAATATATATATCAAAATACAGTACAATTTATATAAATTATATTCTTTTAGAAGTACTTTCGACTATACACTTTGTAGTCTTTATCAACTATATAACGTTGAATAATCAAAACGAGACAACCCTTAACAATACCCATAGTTCAATTCAGTTTTCTCACAATTCTGTTATCTTAACATTTGATGACTGGCGATTCATTAACATTTGACGATTTCTTGAAATCAACATAGCTTCTTTTATTTTACGTTTATTATGACAACGTTCAATTTGAAAAATTTTCATATTTTTATAATCAAATTTAAATCCATATTGACAAGATTTATTATGATCAAATATAATAGATGATGAAGGTTTATTTACATCTGTTCCATATTGATTCTCTTTTTGAATTCTATTATATAAAAGCATATGTTCTTTTATTCTCTTCTCAAATGTACACTTAGATTCACCAATGTATTGTACGCCTAATCCACATATCAATCTATATATAATAGAATTTTGATTAAACTTTGAATTTTGAATTTTAGAATTATTAAGCAATCTATTTGTGTTATTTGTAGAGAAAAAAGCAATATGACACAAACCATTATAAATTTTCCTAATAAACTTGACCTGCTCATCTGATATAAATGGCATTGAAATCCATTTCATTTTGATATTTTTAATTTTATTATAGTGTTGATTTCTTTTAAATCCTTTAATAATATTATCAATAGCATTTTTATAATAGCCAATTTTTAACAAATCATTAACAAATAAATGTACATTTTTAATTTTATCACTAGAATATTTGCATAATTTTTCATTTCGAAATAAGAATGACTTCAATCCAGACAGCTTATGACACATAGGTACATGTGATTCATATGGAATAAAACCTCTAGTTTCAATTGGTTTTATTAACATAAGATAATCCAAACTGTAATCATTAAGAGTAACTTGAATATCTAAGAATTTTATGGAATTGTATTTCTCTTTAGTTATAACCCATTTTATATCCTTAATCTCATTTAATTCATTAAATAAATTGATTATTAATTCTTGTTTTCCATAAATAAAAACATCATCCACATATCTATGATATACTTTAATTTCTTGATATTTCAATTGTTTTAAAATTTTACTTTCATATGTTGATATAACAAAATTACAAATTTGAGCAACAGCAGGAAGACCCATTGGCCAACCAAAATTCATTTTATAATGTTCATTATTAAAATTAACATAAATATTTTTATCAATAAACTGCAATACTTTTATAATAAAATTTATAATATCAGACTTTACATTTTTTGAAACAAGAGCATTATAAATAATATTAATTGACTCTATTCTATCTATTGATCGATACATTTCATTTATATCAAAAGTACAAATTGTGTCATGTAAATCTATATTTATATTCTTAATTTTATCTACAAAATCAAACGATGATGGAATAGTATATTCTCCAAAACCTAAAATATCTTGAAGTAATAATTCAATATATCTACATGTTTGATAATAATATGCGCCACCAAAATCAACCATCAATCTCAATGGATAATTTTCTTTATGTAGCTTTATATTCGAAAATATCCTAGGGCAAATAGCAGATGATGGATATAAGTTTTAATATGTATGACTATCAATAGCTTTATTCTTAGCTTTTTTTAAAATTTCATTTATAAATTTCATGCGAGGTGTATCAATATTTATTATTTCACTATTTTGAAATTTAAGCTTTTTCATTTGATCCATAACTTTTTCATTATATTTCGCTCTTGTAAACAAACACATACGAAGGCCCTTGTCCTCCTTTAAACACAATAAGTCATTATTTAATAGGAAACTTTTAAATTTATTAATTTGACTTAACCATTTATCATTCCTATTATATTAAAAGTTTTTATTTTTAACTTCTTTAACAATGTTATTACAAATATTCGCATCACACTTAATCACACTAAATGAATGTTCTATTGCAGAATTCAATTCAAGATTACAATCTTTCCATCTACCACCAACATATTTCTTAATGATTACAGTTTGGATTATCTTATGTTAATAAAACCAATTGAAACTAGAGGTTTTATTCCATATGAATCACATGAACATATGTGTCATAAGCTGTCTGGATTGAAATCATTCTTATTTCGAAATGAAAAATTATGCAAATATTCTAGTGATAAAATTAAAAATGTACATTTATTTGTTAATGATTTGCTAAAAATTGGCTATTATAAAAATGCTATTGCTAATATTATTAAAGGATTTAAAAGAAATTAACACTATAATAAAATTAAAAATAAAAATATCAAAATAAAATGGATTTCAATGCCATTTATATCAGATGAGCAGGTCAAGTTTATTAGGAAAATTTATAATGGTTTGTGTCATATTGCTTTTTTCTCTACAAATAACACAAATAGATTGCTTAATAATTCTAAAATTCAAAATTCAAAGTTTAATCAAAATTCTATTATATATAGATTGATATGTGGATTAGGCGTACAATGCATTGGTGAATCTAAGTGTACATTTGAGAAGAGAATAAAAGAACATATGCTTTTATATAATAGAATTCAAAAAGAGAATCAATATGGAACAAATGTAAATAAACCTTCATCATCTGTTATATTTGATCATAATAAATCTTGTCAATATGGATTTAAATTTGATTATAAAAATATGAAAATTATTCAAATTGAACGTTGTCATAATAAACGTAAAATAAAAGAAGCTATGTTGATTTCAAGAAATCGTCAAATGTTAATGAATCACCAGTCATCAAATGTTAAGATAACAGAATTGTGGGAAATCTGAATTGAACTATGGGTATTGTTAAGGGTTGTCTCGTTTTGATTATTCAACGTTATATAGTTGATAAAGACTACAAAGTGTATAGTCGAAAGTACTTCTAAAAGAATGTATATAAATTGTACTGTATTTTGATATATATATATTGATTTGTATATTACATATATATGTATATATATATATATATATATATATATATATATATATATATATTTCTGGCCTCTAACTTAGTCTATTATATAGCCAGGTATTGAACCAACTCTTGACAATTGGCATATTCATTTTATAGTGGCATATTTCATGATCAAATTAATATATAGTTCATTTGTAATGCTCATACTCATATCATACTGATACACAAATATTGTTATCATTATTAACATACAGTTGTAATGCTCATTCATGTATCATACTAATATCTAAATATTGTTGTCATCATTAACTTCTAGTTCATTTGTAATGCTCATACATGTACCATAATGAGACCCGAATATTATTATTGTTATTTTATCTCTTATTGAATTTGTTATTAATAAATTATGTATAGTTATGTTTATACATTTGTCATGTTTTTTTCTTGGTTCACCACATCCACCCAACTATATCTACACTTAATTAAGTGATCTATGAATCTACTCAAAACTCCTGAAATATATAAAAATGATATTCTAAGCATTGTCAAAGTATTACATTCTTATGGGAGCCTGTTGGTATCTGATAAATTAATTTAGTACTAATTCATAACTGAGACTGAGTTTGAATCTGTAGAGTCCTTGTTTCATGCTGATCACTGGGACTGAAAGAAATTGATTACTATTAATAGCATCAGAAAAATTGATTGGATGGTGGAGATTTTGGAGCACTGGCAAATAGGTTAAAGCTTAGTACTGTTCCGCGACTACCATGTCCTGAACATGCTGGGTTTGATGTACTTTTGCTAGGTCTCTGAATCTTGTTGCCTGAACACACGATTCTGATCGTTACAATATATATACGCTAACTATAAATGAAATTCTATATTTTTATAGTGAAACACATAATATAAAAGTTTTAATATAATTATAAAATAAAATTGTAAAAAAATTTTTTTTTTACCAAATTAATAGGCATTGCACATACATATAGACATTGCACATATATTTATAGAGTTATTAAATTTCTTATTTTTGTATTAAAATCTAAAAAAAAAAAAAATTTAAAAAAGAGGAAGATTTTTTTTAAAGAGCATAAATTGAATTAACATAACTTACATCTGTATTTAACGACATACATGTCATAGAATATAAAAATCAAAAAGATAATTTAAATCCAATAAGTTATTTTAGTCAACAACATAAAATAATTAAAACAGTATTATATTTCTTAACTGACAGACAGCTTACTCTAGAATTCAGATATCAAACTATTAATTTCTTTATGTTAAGAACATTATTTAAATTCTTGCATTCTTAATATTTAATTAAGAAACAATTTGCTTTTTACACAATTAAAAATCAAATTTTTAATTTGATTTTTAAATTTTAAATCGACATTTTAATGTAAAAAAAATCTTTTTGAATTTAATTATGATAAATTAATTCATTCATTAACTAAACATTGTCTTTTATTAATTTTAAAAATTTAACATTTTTTTTTTTAAATTTATAATAATAAATGATGAATTGTTTTTTTTGTGGATATGCATGTGTACATTTTAAGCTTTTTTAAAAAAATAAATAAATAAGCACAATCTTTTTTAAAAAAATCATTAAAATAATTTAACCTCAAAATTAAAAAAATAATATTACGTCATTATTCGTAGGCCGGATTTTTTTTGTTTAATTAAACGGCCTCAGGGTGGCCTTTGAGCATTCCATCATCAGATTTTCAATTGGATGGACGGTTGAAGAGTTGGAGTGTGGAGTAGATTGAAGCCTGTCCATTAAAGTAAGAAGATTGTCTATCTTAATATATATCTGAGCACTTATTGCATATATGTGTAGAGATGAAAGTCTGGACCAACTGATGATTGCTGATTTAGCATGAAATACGATTATTTATCTTTTCAACATATATCTGTTTAAGTGTGTCAGTGTTATTAGATAGAGTGGAGAGTGGTGGGTCATGTGAAAGTCTGTGCTCATATACCCTATATATTAAATAGCTTTTAGATATATTAATTTATTACCATTTCTTAAAAATGCAAGAAATATTTATTCCTGAAGATATATAAAATAATAATTTTACCTTGCTTACTGCCATACTATAAAAAAATAACCGAACAGATAAATCATCACGCATTGTCATAATCAAATTTGGTAAAAAAAATAATATACTAGGCTTGCTACCAGACATACCAACAAAGATTGGATAGTTAGCAATGTTAACTATATATAAAATGATAACCTAAAATCCTTCCAAATCTGCATTTTTTAATTAAGTTACTTGTTCTAGATTTGATCCAGATTGTATGCATAGCAAAAAGATAAATTACCATTATAACACACTGCAATTCCTAATCAGGTGGATGCTTAACAGTTATTAAAGAAACACAGCATTCTATAATTTTGCCCTCAAATTTATATACGTTATTTATGCATTATGAACATCTTTTCTGCTTATATTATAAATATCAACAATGTACTTATTCTGCTATCAGTTGATATCTATATACATGTAAATTTATTCAAAACAAAGGCATTTCAAACCACTGTTACTATATGATATGAAAAGCAGTAATATCTAGTTAATATGTCAACACAAATTCCATTCTTGTGTGTAACCGAAATTTTTAAATAGGAAGCTATTCTAGACAATGCGATTATAAAGATGGTTCAGATTTGAATGAAGCCAATAGGAAGATAACTGACACATTATTAAGAACTATAACAAAGATAGGTGGTACAAGAAAGCAAACATTTACCAATAAATTTTCTACTGAGACAAGACAATGTATGAAAACAAAATAAGTAATGTCATTCTCTTAACAATATTTTTGAATTCTTTTTTTCTTGATATTTATTTTTTTTAAAAAAATAACGCCAAATATCCAAACAATCAAGCTACTTTTGAGAACCAAAAATCTCCAAAGACATTAAGCTGACATTGATTTGACTGTAGAATCTTTTGTTTTGCAAAGTGAAAATATCAATATTTTTATATTGTATATGAAGATAAAATAAAAGAATGCTAATAATTGATAAATCATTATAGTTAATAATGGAGCACTTTTGCTCTTTTGACTCTTAAAATTTGAGCTTTCATTGAAAAAACTTTTGATAATGGTTGCAGCCCACGCTCACACAAATTATGATTTAAAAAAAATATTAAATGAATTTAAAATTGTAAATTTAAACAGGAAAAACTCTCCACACATTAGTGCCACAGTGCAAGCCAGAGTAATCAATGGATGCCAAAATGCTTGGGCATAAAACCCATATCTAGTTCCTACTCATTCACCATCCCCAGACTAGTTTCTAGCTTGTAGCTTTCGTCAGTGAGGAACCTTGGATCTGAGAGCACTGCACCTAGATCTTAGGATGTTTAGATATTAAAATTTAAATTTATACATTTTATGAATGTTTGTTAGTTTAATATTTATACAACATAATGTGTAATTTGTATGCAAGATTGGATTTAAAAAATGTTATTATATAATTAAAATAATTATGACTCCACATTATTATAGAGAGAGAGATTAAAATTTATCAACAAAATTATGAATTTATTACAAATAAACATTGATTCTATCTTATACTAAAACAAAAATTTTATATAAAAAATTCCACATTAAAGTCATACAGGTGCTGTTACATAGGATGCTCTATTATACAATTAAATTATTGCCTATCCAATTGTACATTTTCAATAGTTTTGCAAATTACAATTTGTCAATTTTGGTTAAACATTACTTAACTCTTTTTAAAGCATTCTATTTTAAAACATACATAGCTCTAACATATTCCTTATTTTCATATATATCTTTGACACTATTCTAAAATAATAATACAATTATTTGCTAAAGGTTTACTTAATCTTTTAATAATATCTAGCTAAGAAATTTAACAATAGTATAATTGTAATTTTAACCAGTACAAAAGACATAGTTAAGAAATACTATCTATCATCCTTATTACCATAATAATAGTAAAATAGTAAGAAGTGACATGTATACAACTAACTGATTTGAACCATGTCCATATTGTAATGGTCAAACATGTATAGTCTGTTAACAAGACTGAAAGTCCAAGCAGGCATTCTCAACTAGCTGTATGGGGGTATCACTACCTCCATGATCCTAGTTTAAATCCCTACCTAGACTTCCTAGTTTACACTACATTCTTAACACCCTTGACATCACACAGCTTCTCTTCTCATACATCTCAGCTCATCTCAGGGTTCAGCATGAATTCTTCTCAGGGTTTTTCCATAAACTCATGTCACCTTTGATCACTAGATCTAATCTATTAGCTAAGGTATACACTCTTAACAATTATTATCTCTAGGATTATTTACATAGCTATTTATATATTTATTAATCTAGTTCCAACTGCAAATAATGAAGACACACTATAAATAAAATAACATTTATTAAACAGAAAGAATAGTGATAAACAAGGTAGCTTACATATTGCTGGTATTTAAATCTACTAGTTTTCACACAAGTATATTTTGAAAGTGATGGTGATTTTTATAAACATAAATGTAGTATGACCTGTTTAATCCATAGATAGCCACACATAAATACAAATCAATCCATTATGGGTTGAATTTAAATATTTTATTTATTTAATCTTAAATATCAGGGACTATTGTCCATGGGTTAGATTTGGGTTACCTAGGGCTACAGTTAAAATATAGGTGAATGTTTGACTTTAAGAAGTAAATTGGACATGATGGTACAACTTTAAGAAATAACTAGGACATGGTGGTACTATATCATTGGTGGACTGTCAGTGGTTGTAAAATGAAGAATCGGCTTGGCAATCTGGGTAGGAGGATCCACAATTAAGAATGGATGACCCTGGTAGAAGATGTGTTTCTGCTTCTAACTGAAAGGCACATCTGAATAAGACTCATGTTCATAACATAGGATTTGGGATGGCTGGGAGTCTTCAGTCTATTGGCTTAACCTAGTTTAATGCTAATTCTGAAATTAGAGGATTGGGCAAAAAGAAAAGTATAGCAGGTTCCAGATATAAGTTAAATGATGCAGGAAATGGAGGTAACAAATACTTTAATGAAACCATTGCAGCACCCTTATATGTAGGAATGAAATTGCAGGAATGAAATTATGATTTAATTAACCATCAGCCTATACTATACCAAATTTTTTTTATAATACAGCACATATCCCCATTTAAGCAAATGGAAAATTTTATTTGAAGCTGTAACCCATCCACAATTGAATAATAACTTTTAAGATCTAGCTATAATATATTCAGACAGGGGGGAATATTAATAACTCCCAATGCTGACTGATCTTTTAGTCTGTTATTTATTACATTAATTTAAAAAGTATCATTTACAGCATTAATTTCATATATAAATGTGTGTCACACATATATAAATAAAATATGAACATTTTTAATAATTAAAACTTTTTTCCACCTTATGGTTTTCACCTTATGGAAATATATATATATATCATAAAACAGAATTAAATTTTTTTTTAAATTTTCTTACTCATTTCTAGTGTACTTAAGCAATTCTATTCATATAAAATGTTGAACAATAACAATAACGCTCGTCATCTTTCAGTAATTCTCTCTTAGCAAGTTTGAAGAAAGAGAGCAAAAAATATGTTTACTTAAAATGATGGTGGAAAGAAAATGAAAGTCAATCAAAATAACATATTACTATTCTTATTTTAATTTACTAAGTTACACTTTTCAGGCTCTCAACTCATGATGTCTCTTGGGGCACCAGGGAAAGAGAACTGCAAAACATTTCTAAAATTTATCCTCCTCCAAAATTCCAGTTTCAACAGATTTTGACAGAATTAAACTAGTCTAAAATTACTAAAGTTAGTACTAGTGCATAAATATCAATATTTTAGGTACAGAATTTACTTTTGAACAAAGATTTACCAGCAATGTTGGAGTGACTCTTGATATGGATCTATGTGTGGTCTATAGCATAGACATGATATCCACCATTGACTTCTCTGTGATGCTCTAAATATGACAAGTTGCTCTGTTTTTCAGGATCAGCATGGAAATTGATAGAAAACATGGATGGCTTTGGTCATGTTGATGGAACTCTCTTCTTGATGCTGCACTTTTTTGATGTCCGTGGAGAAGCTGACTCCAGATTACTTGCTCATGTGGGTAGTAATTTAAACATTATCTATTTATTTTATATTATGGATGAAAGTTAATTTTCAAGAAAAAATAAGAATCTCTATATAAATAATGCCCTTTTCCAAGTTTATATCAATATTTTTGTATGTCTCGGGTACATTTTTAGTTCTAATGGATTTGATCTTTCTCTAACTTTAATTGTCATTCCATTAATGTTTTACTTTCTCATTACTTAACTCGCTGCCAAGTCTGTTTTCTTGATTTTGTTTATATTTACTTTCTGGCACCTATGAACATGACTAGACCTTAAAAGTGTTCAACTGTAACTATTTTAACTGATCTTAACAATAGATATTAAAATAACACACCATCATTTCATCCTGTAATGGCTTATTTCCATTACCAACTTTTTTCTCATAGTACATAGTACATTAACATTTATTTAATTAATTTAATCAACTTTTAACTTTAAATAAGGTATAATTATACACACACATGCATGTATATTACTTATGTGTGTGAAGTTAAAGAAAATTATTACATATTATGGCAAATGGGGTGAGAAATTAGGTAAGTATGAAGCAGGCATATATCCACACAGATACACACTACTTCATGTCCACCAAGTTACACAAACAAAAAAAAATAACCAAAAAAAAATTTACATATCCCTCTGCTGCAAATGAGTAATCACCAGGGTCTTCTTTTTTTAAGAGTGTTAGTATGTGCATGTTTGTTAGTTTCTTTTTGTACTGCTAGTTTAAGTCCTGTTCTCCAATTTTTCTTTTTTTTTAGATTTATAACATTGCCATATGTTTCTCCTTTTTAACTTGGTCCAAATTCTATTATTGTGTCAACATTTTCTTAGCTTATTCATTTTCTTTTATTGGGGTCTTCCACCTGGGTCATACTGTCTGCCATGTCAACTTCTTATAGCATATGTGCCATCATATAATGGAATCCATATTCAATCTCCCATTTTAAAACAATGGGTATTTATCAGTCCCCTTTTTCCTCTTTGTCTAACCATCTGTGCCAATAACTTTTAGGCTATCATACTGTCTGCCATGGTAACCCTTCTCATAGCATCTGGTCCATCATATAATAGAATCCATATTCAATCTCCCATTTTAAATCAGTGAGGATTTATCAGTTCCCTTTTCCCTTTTTGTCTAACCATCTGTGCCAATCACTTTTAGGCTAGCACTTTACCTATATTCCTATTAAAAGCCTGTTTGGGTATTGGTAGGTTTGTCTTCAGTGGACTTGAGTCTGACTTTTTATTGTCAATTAGCAACTCCCTCAGTATGACCAACACATAGCTCCACTTCTTTTTGGTCTTCATCCTGCTTGACCACCTCCTTTATTATTGTTACATCTGTTTTTAAAGGGTTTGAATCTTGATGACCAATATATGGTTGCAGTTCTTTTTCATTTCGTCATGCTTGACAATCTCCTTTATTATAGTTACATCTGTTATTAGGGGGTTTAAATCTTAATGACCAATGTGTGACTGTGCTTTTTCTTGATCCTCAACATTCTTGGTCATCTCCATTTCCCCTGGTAAATTTGTTGTTAATGGACTTAAATCATGATTATCAATGTACAGCTGTGCTTGTGCCTTTTTTGTCTTTGTCACTATTGAGCTCCTCCTTTGTCATTGATAAACCTGTGGTTAATGGGTTTGAATCTTGATTCCCAACTTGCCGTTATACTTCTTTTAGGTCTTCATTACTATTAGCTATCTCCCTTGTCATTAGTGAATTTGAATCTTTGACTCTCACTGCATCTTCATACTATTTCTTACCAACACCTGATAAACCACATAACCTTCCACCTGGTCTACCAGACTCCTAATTCTCTGTAGTTTTTGTTCAAAGGAGAGATGGTCATAGTTGCACCCCTTACTTTCTAAACAGGACTTGATGCTGCTTCTCTGTTTTGTTGCATCTGAAGTTGTATAATGGGTTGCACTTTGGGGCCCCCAAATTCCATTAATAATGATGTTTGGTATTGTTGAAACATCTGCAGCTGGTGTCTAGTGAATTCCCACCAGATTGTGCCACTTGTTGCTTTCCATTGCATTAATAATGGCAGAAAATCTTTTTTCAAACTTTCCCCTGGGTTTCCTCTGAATCTTCCTATCTGTGGGCCTTGCCTTCCATGGGTTCCAAATGTCCTCAATAATAATTCTTGGTACTGTTCAACATGTGTTGTTGGTGAGAAATGGCCTATCACCAAACTGTTGCTATGCTTCACAGGTAGATTGTGGTGAATGCCATTTTCTGTTCCTCCATTACTTTGTACAATGAGAAAGTCTTTTTAAAACTGTCAAAATATACCTTTGGGTCTTTTTCCCAGCCCTGGTCTCTATGTTACTATTTCTGAAGGTTGACTAATCTTCCATTCTTCTTCACTCTCACTGTTCTCCATTATTAGCATTATATAAAAAAATATTTTTTTTATTTTGATTTCATGAAAATGGTCTGCTCCTCCCCATCCATCTTGCTTTGGCATCATGTTTCATCCATCCTATTTTAATCCTAGTATTCTGCTGAAAAAAAAATATTTAAACTTCTATCCTGCCTGCCTTTGTATGGCGATGATGGGATCACTCATTCCATTTACAAAAGAAATATAATATTACATTCAAATATCAGCCTTGTAAGCTAATTGTGCATGCGCTTTGCGAGTGTTAAATAATAAAACACAGCACTATAAAAATAAATGCTTATTTACAAAAGAAATATAAACAAAATTATTCTATAATGTCACTATTTTAATATTGGTGCATCATTTCCATATACACTCATTTCCATATATACACACTAGCCTTAATATCCCCCCTGTTGCTATAATAATTTTTCTTCATCATTGCTTGTCAGAACCAAAATTTGTAATGGTTATGTTGTTTATCAACAAAAATATCAAACATGTATACACACAGAACAAAAAACTTTTTTGTTCAGTATTACTCTTTCTGATTGATAGAACTGCTCTGGATTGTGTGACAAGAGGATCAAAGTTCCATGTTAGTAGTGTAATGTTGTATAAAAAAAAATCAGGCATATACACAAAACACACAAACAATTTTTTTTTTTGCACAGCCACTCTTTTCTGATTGACCTTCAAGGGCTCCCCAAGTCATATGAAAGCAGAACAAAGCCCAGCATTGACATGCTATATTGTATAAAAAATTTCAAGAACTATACACAAAAATAAAATTTTTCTTTTTCTGGGACACCCTTTTCTGGTTAATATCTGGGTGTTTTCCAGATCACATGAAAGCAGTTCAAAGCTTTACATTGGTGGGCCATGCTGTATAAAAAAAAACCTGTAATGGTCAAACATGGATAATCTACTAATAAGAATTAAAGACCAAGCAGACATTCTCAGCCAACATACATAGGGGTATGCCATCCCCATGATCATAGTTTAAACCCCTACCTAGGCTTCCTAATGTCCACTACATCATTAACTCTATTGAGATCATGCAGCTTCTTCTTTCATACAGCTCAGGGTTCAGCATCAATTCTTTTCCTCAGGATTCTTTTACCAATGCAAACCATCTTTAATCACTAGATCTAATCTAATAACAAAGAACATACATTCTTAATAATTACTGTTCTAGAATTATTTGCATAGCTATGTATATATTTATTAATCTAGTTCTGGCTGCAATAATGAAATCACATTATAAATAGTATAACATTTATTAAATAGAAAGACTAAGGATGAACAGGGTAGCTTACATATTGTGGTCTTTAAAATAAAGTAATCTACTGGTTTTCACACAAATATATTTTGAAGGTGATGGTGATTTTATAAACATAAATGTAGTGTGCCCTGTTTAATCCATAGGTTGTCACACATGAATACAAATAAAATCCTTATGGTTTGAATTTAAATATTTTATTTATTTAATCTTAAATATTAGGGACTGTTGTGCATGGATTAGATTTACATTACTTAGGAAAATGGTTAAGGTATAAAGGCTTGAGTATTTATTTTACTTCTGCAGATGTATTATAACAATTCAAATTTGCCTTATTTGACAACAGCATTTCACATTAATTAACACATTTAGAGTTAAAAGATTTTTTGCATCACTTTCTTCCTTTGTATTCATATTTTAATTGCAATGTGCGAAACTGCCAAACCATCAGAAATGTTTTAAACAAAAAAAAATATTATTAGAACTAATATTTCAAAATTCTATCATAAATAAAGTTTTTTTTCTTGTAAATTGATCAAAATATTCAAGTTATCACTCTCATAATATTACAAGGGGATTAAAAATCATTTTCTAAATTAAATTAACTTCTTAGCTCCTTTTTAAGACATGTTAAAAATTATTATTCTTATAGTGAGTTAAAATTAGTTCCTTTTAAATATTACATGCAGTTGACTTCAGTTGAAGAGTTAAGCACATAGTTTAAAGTTTTTTTTCAATTCTTTAATATAAAAAGAAATTCTACAAACTTGTTAAAGGTGAATTGAGATATAGTTTCATTAAAATTTAGGGATATTAATAAACATAGTCTAGTACAGAGTTCATACGATAATTTTATAATATAGAGACATACTACCTTAGTTTTTTCCTTTTGAAGTTTTGGATTTATGTACATTTTAGAATAATTAATAAGTAAATGACATCAGTTTTCTGTTGTCATCTTTGCTATTTTTCTGAAATTCTCCTGACCATGCTATATGTAGAAACTCAATACCCTCTTGCTTTTTAGCAAAGCATTAGAATTCTCCTGACCATGTTATATGTAGAAACTTAATACCCTCTTGCTTTTTAGCAAAACATTACTATTTAATAAAATAATAACATTTATAAAGAATTATCATTAAGTTTAAACTGAAAATTTTAAATAAAATCAAGCTTTTAGTGCATTATTGTTGACCAAATTGAGGAAAAGACAAAAAAAAAAAATCATCGCTCAACAATTTTTAATTGTCCCTGATAATTATAGCTGTTTATTTTAATGGGCAATTAATTAGACACACCTTGTTTTGAGACCCTCAGTACTAATTATTTACACTATAACAAGGAAATAAGACACAAAATTATATAGCGGTAATCAATTTCAAATTATCATGTGACAGTTTTTGTAAATTTCCGTTACTTAATTAACTGTTTATAAATTATTAAAAATAAATAAAAAATAATAAAATTAATGATACAATATTATTTTATATTACTTTTATAAATTATTTTTCTTTATTAGAAAATCATTCATTTATTTATTTTAAACACCTTTCAATAATTACAAAGAAATCAGGTCAAATATCACATGACCTAATTGAAACAAGCTTGTATTACAAGTGTTATATAAAGAGCTCGCAAACAAGCTTTTAACAAACTTTGCAGAATATCCCTAACCCAGACTGTTTTCTGCTACTGGCTTTCTCAATATTCAAACATTATATTATTTGTGAGCTCATTATATAACCTTTCAATAATAAACAATCATAAAATATTATTAAATAAATAATTTTAAATTAAATTTAACAAATAAATAATATTTTAGAACTGACATGCATGCACTTCAATCCACACACATACCGAAAATGACTATCTACTCTTCTAATCTTAATAGGTCTAATATTTAACCTAATAGCTAGTAACTAATTTTCAAAATATTTTTTTTTAATAAACTAACTTTATTTTGTGCTCCATAATATTAAATAAACAAATAATTTGCTATTATAACTAATTTAACAATAATGTTTTATAATTAATAAACTTATTCATTAATCTATAGTCTTTAAAACATAAAAATTAACTTTAATAAACTTTACATTGTATCTCAGCTTTATACTAAAGCATATGGGATTAACTTCAGATATTTTATTTTAACCAGTTTTAATTTTTAACTGGATATGAACTGAGTTCCAATTTCACTCTATCCTATTCTTGTATGAAGATTCACTTATGCTAAATACTAAAACTACCTATTGCAATAAAATTTATGCTACTAATATGGCATAAGTATTTATAGTTGCTTTCACAGTTTATCTAAGCTATTAATTAAGCAAAATTTGCATAATCTAACTTATTCATACTTTTATATTACAGAAAAATTTTGTCATTTTTTTTTTTTTTAGTTAAACAAAACTTTAAATAAGGCATTGGACTATTACCATGTGTAAAGCACAAGATTACAATATATATATATATATATATATATATATATGTATATCTATATATATATAATATATATCAGATATATATATATATATATATATATATATATCAACTATAATGTCATCAATTTAAAGTGCAATACAGTTTTATATTTTTGTTTACAGTACCAATAACTTAAAAATAATAGAAATGAATTTTTTAAAATGCTTTTATTGATTGTGCTTTAAAAAGAAATAATTCTTTCTTCAACCACAATCAGAGTTTTTAAATTTAACTTAAAATAAAAGCATGGGGGAAGGGGAGCAGAAATTAAATAAGTCATTCTGGACCCTCCCCCCATTCTTTTCCTTCAAGTTAAATTTAAAAACTCACATTTTGGTTGAAGAAACACATATTTTATTTCTTTTTAATCCACAGTCAATAAAATCATTTAATATATAAAAAAAATATCTCTATTATTTAGAAAATATTTTTATATTTATTATTGTTACTTTTGTTATTCGGTAGTAGTTTGGAGACCATACTGCCGACATCAGATGGCACTGTGACACCATCAACAACCTGTCTGAAACCTGCAAGTGATAAATTTATTTACAAAAGTGGCTGAAAATCGACAAATAAAAATGCCTAGGGCAAAATATGTCCAAAAAATACATCGAAAATTATAAATTATAAAAAAAAAAACCAAGAAAATGCTAAAAAAATTCTAATTTTAAAAAAAAAAAACGATGACAATATGAGAAATATCTACCCCACCCCTAAAATCAAAATTTCTTCACTTAAATCGACAAATAAAAATGTGTCAGACAATATATGTCCACCAAATACATTGAAAACTACAAATTATAAAAAAAACCCAAGAAAATGCTAAAAAATTCTAATTTTTTAAAACAAAACAATGACAATACGAGAAATATCTACCCCCCCCCCCTAAAATGTGAAAATCCACAAAGAAGCATGGTGGTGCAAAGAGCAGGAAATACGAAAACATCAAATTATTTACCTTCAACAGAATTATGCATCTAAGTTCATATTGAAAAGCAATTAATTGTTCTCAGGCTTTCAAATTACTGTATATCTAAATTGAGCAATAATATTTAAATAATCAAAAAGCAATCCACAAAAAATAATTACCAACCCCTCCCCCTACTAAAATATGGCAACCATGGAGTAACTTTTCTAAAATGTACTAAATCTTATCAATATTTAAAAATTATTTAAGTAACAGATATAATAATAACTCATAACACCGATTAATACATAGTAAGTAATTAAATATAATTATAGTAAGTTTAAACAAAGTTGCAAATGCATCTACATTTTTTAATGTGAGGTGTCTAATTACCAAGGTAAATTCCCCCTCTCCCCCACAATAGCTTTAATTGACAAAGTAAGTCAGCATAGATTTTCAAAAAATATACTAAATATTTTTAAAAGAAAACTTTTGACATCAAATTATTTATCTTTAAAGCAATTAATTTTTTTCTGGCTTTGAAATGAAGGCATATCTAAATTCATTAATAATATTTAATATTTAACAAGTAATATACAAAAAATAATTACCGATTACTTCCTTCATTTATAGTAGGCATTTGGATTTTTCCAGTTTTTTTTTGGTTCAAGAAATTGTTTTTCACCATTATATATATTAAATCTGTTTGTACTTTCAAAATGAATATGACATAATAGACATTTTATATGAAAAAGTAATTTCCAAAGCTAACAAATTTAATCAAAATGTATCTAAATTAGACTTTTAAAATACCTGCTTAGTTCTATTATGACGTGTTAATTATTTTGTACTGCTAGAAATACAAGTTGTTAGGATATTTTTTATTTTTTGACATGATTAATAAGGATTATTTTGCAGAAGAATACAACATTAAATATGCGCAAACTTTGAGGCAACATTTCAAAATCCCACATTGAAATATCAGCAGCTGAAATTTAAGGGTCATCTTTTCTGTGATATTCATTTATTTTACTCAAAATGATGAAAGTTTGGGATCTACCAAAGACAGAACTTGAAGCAGTGGAGTTCCTCCAAAGTAAAAATGTTCTGCCTTCTCAAAGAGTGTGTGTTAATGGACATGAAATGAAGCTTTATGTGAATGCAAGGGCACAATGGAAGTGCAACATTAAGGCATGTCAATGCCACATAGCACTTCAGAAAGGAACCTGGTTGGAAGGCTACAAATTGTCATTTGTCACATCCATCTGAATCATTTATTATTGGAGCAAAAATTAATTGATCATGCAATCAGGAAAAAATGATTTGGATTTGAACAGGAATACTGTCATTGTGTGGAAGCAATATTTGAGAGAAGCATGTAAAGAAAGTCTGCTCTCTCACCCATCCTGCAAAATTAGAGGCCCAGGAAAAATTGCAGAGGTCAACAAAACTTTATTTAGTAAATGTAAAAATCAACAGGGAAGAATTCTTCCACAGCAGTGGAGATTTGATGGTTTATGTAGAGAAATGAAAAAGTGTTTCATTGTTGCTATTCCAGATTGAACAGCATCTGTTCTTCTAGATGCCATTAAAGAACATCTATTGCCAGGATCCACCATATATACTGACTGCTGGAAGGCTAACAAAATGGATGTATTAAATGCTGAAGGCATCCAACACTTCAAAGTGAATCATTCATACAATTTTGTCGTTCCTACTACTGGGGCCTATCCCCAGAATGTAGAAAGACTTTGGGGGCTTTTAAAATGTCACAATATATGAGAGAGGAGGACTGCTCACCATTATCTTGATTCCTACTTAGGCAAATTCATGTGGCGATGATTGCATGATGGTGAAGATCTATTCGATGCAATATTGCAAGCAATTAATATACCAGCAATCTAAATTTCTAAATTATAATCTGCTAATTTCTGCCATCTTTGCTGTAACCACCATTACCTAATCTTCTCTTAATATTTGTGTCAAAATCTGTTCCAAAATGCTACAACTTTCTCCCATCTTTGCTTTATTTTTTTACACAAAATAGCCATCGTTACTTAATCTTCTGTTACTATTCAAGTGTGTTAAAAGCTTCAAAATTCTGCCATCTTTGCTGTATTTTTTAGACCAAATAACCACCGTTACTCAATCTTCTGTTACTATTTAAAATGTGAACTCTAAATCAAAATAATGTTCTTAATGGATTTTTATGCTGAACACATTTAAGTACCTACCACAAATGATTGGAAGACCTTTGGTAATTATTTTTTGTGTATTGCTTTTTGATTATTTAAATATTATTGCTCAATTTAGATATGATTCTTTGTGGATTTTCACATTTTAGGGGGGGGGGGATCTTTATCGTATTTTCATCTTTTTTTTTTATAATTTAAATTTTATACCATTTTCTGTTGTTTTTTTTATTACTTACTATGTATTAATCTGTGTTATGAGTTATTATTATATCTGTTACTTAAATAATTTTTAAATATTGATAAGATTTAGTACATTTTAGAAAAGTTACTCAGTGGATTGCCATATGTTAGTTGGGGGAGGGTTTGGTAATTATTTTTTGTGGATTGCTTTTTGATTATTTAAATAGTATTGCTCAATTTATATATACAGTAATTTGAAAGCCAGAGAACAATTAATTGCTTTTTAATATGACCTTAGATGCATAATTCTGTTGAAGGTAAATAATTTGATGTTTTCATATTTCCCACTCTTTGCACTGCCATACTTCTTTGTGGATTTTCACAGTTTAGGGGAGGGATAGATCTTTCTCATATTGTCATTGGTTTTTTTTTAAAAATTAGAATTTTTTAACATTTTCTTGTTTTTTTTTATAATTTGTATTTTTTGATGTATTTGGTGGACATATATTTTCTGATGCATTTTTATTTGTCGATTTAAGTGAAGAAATTTTGATTTTAGGGGGGGGGTAGATCTTTCTTGTATTGTCATGGGTTTTTTTTTAAAAAAATGAGAATTTTTTATCATTTTCTTGGTTTTTTTTTTATAATTTGTAATTTTCGATGTATTTGTTGGACATATTTTGCCTTAGGCATTTTTATTTGTCGATTTTCAGTCACTTTTATAAATAAATTTATCACTTGCAGGTTTCAGACTGTTTGTTGATGGTGTCGCAGTGCCATATGACGACGGCAGTACGGTCTCCAAACTACTACCTGTTATTCTTTTAATGTGTTCATGTGTAAAACTTAAGTAAATAACATTATCTACTATATATATAATGATAAGTGATATGAAAAAATAACTTATTGTGACAGTTACTAAAAATTCTGTATGTAAATTTCTTTTACTTGGCCAATCTTTAAAAAAAAGAACAAACTGTTGTTAAAAATCTTACAGAAACAAAGCAACTGCAGTAAAAGAAATAGTCTTCTGAAAAAGTATTAATAATTATTTATATTTAAAAATAACCTTGATCTGGCCCAATTAAATATATGTATTAAGCATACTTATTTAACGTGGAAAAAAATAAAAATTATATAAATAATTTTATAGATTTTATTTAAATATATAAATATAATTTATAATTTTTTTTATATTTCTTTAAATTAAATGTTTTTTTTGAAGACTTTATGTAAGTAATGGCTATGATAATTCTATGTAACATATAACATTTTGGTTGAAAATTGGGAAAAGTTAAAGATAGTTGAATCTTTGATTTTGAAAAATAATAATTTGAAAGCATCTATAATAGACTCTTTGTTATTGCATTTTTTAAATCTTTCTTTTCTTTGACAATAAATAATCTGTTTTCAGAAATAGAACTTAAAAGTACATGTATACCCTAAGAAGTTTTCAAAAAGATCATAAGTGACAGTTTTACATAATGCATTAATTCAGGGAAAATTTAAATCCTATATTTATGTGTTTGATATCATTCTTTTTTAATTTTATTCAACTCAAAAACATCCTCTCTCTCCCTCTCTCTCTCTCTCTCTCTCTCTATATATATATATATATATATATATATATATATATATATATATATATATATTGTGTTAGGCATTATCAAATGGCCTTACACAAAGTCTGCTGTAAAGAAAATTGCAGCAGATAAACATGTAAATTTGTATATATAAATTAGTATATAGTAAGCACAACGAATATATAAATGTGCTATATTAAATGGAAGTTGGGTCTGAGCATTAAAATAACCACACACACCAATTTAAAGTAATATGAAATTGACATACAAAATATTGTATAATAAACTCATGTGTTTTTCCTTTTTATATATTTTTTATGATATGTCATTCATTATATGTATTTGCTTTTTTTTATTTTCCAACATACTTGTATTTTTTTTTAATTACTTTTCTAAAGATTTTAATTTTATTCCGTAAGCAAATAATGTTAATTGCTTTTGCAAAAATCTGATCAAAAGCAAAATGTTTGATAATGCTATAATTAAAATGTTATCTCTTTTTTTTTGTATATAAAGTAGAAATTCTTTTGAATAATAATAGCTGTAATCAAGTGGTCTGGGCACTCAAGATGGACACGATTATGTCAAACTTAAAATGTAGAATTTAATCAGAAAGATATAAATGAATGTTTATAATCTAAGTGATAAGCTAAATTAAAAGGATTGGCTGATTCATTCTTCTCAGAGGGATATCTGAATTGTTTCTTATGAGTGGGATTGATAGTGCTTTGGGATTCATTCTTTCTTTGGCAGTCATTCTGGGCAAGTCATTCACTACTTTGGCTCCAGAATTGGTAAATCATCTAGCCACTTGGAGATTAATTTATGGACTAGACGACAGCAGATATTTTCTAAGAAGAAATCCATTGTACAGTTCTTTTAAGAACTAATGATTTCTTAAGATTTAATGAACCAGTCAAGATAGCAAATGAACATTTAATAAAAATTATTATCATATACAAACAGAGGAAAATATGAAGCAATTTACCAGAGAGTCCAGTAAAATGACCATGGGATAGACAATCAGCCAGTGCACCACTCTTTCTCTGTCCCAAGCCACCAAGATGTGACCATGCCAGTTCCAGATGCCCACAATGATGACAAACGCCACCTTGCCTATGCCTAAATAGATGAAATCCTCACCACACCACCAGTTGACTTGAAGCCCACTCAGAGCCCAGAGGAGAAGAATGAAGACACCAACATAAGTTTATTTTAAGATATTTTATTAATATTGAAATAATTAACTTTGATATTTCCGATTAAATATATTATTATTTTTTATTATTATTATTAATCATTTAAAAAAGATGTCTCTCGCATATGTATATTGAATTTACAGTTATTACGGGCATAAATGATAAAGCTTTTACTTAAATCTTTTGAGACAATTTTTCTATTTCAAATTCTAGTATTTTCAACAAAGGTTGCAATGAGATTCCTTTTTTGTTGCTCTTCGTTTTCCTCTTGTTGTTACTCCTGAAATTTGTCATATATAAATATGCATATATATATATATATATATGCGTACATATGCTTATAATATTCGGTAAATACAATATCTCATGTTGAATATCTAAAAATGTATTTAACCGTATATCCTTTTTAAGTTATTTTTTTTGTCACTGCTGCATCTCATGATGCGTATAAGAAGGGATTGATCCATTATAGATTCCCTGTAAGCAAGTCCTCTAATAACTTTATATTTAAATTAGTAATAAGTGTATAATTGTGCTGCACATATATACATGTATAGGAATTTATCTATAGCAAAAAGGAAATAGATACAGTACCTCATGTTGCGTACTATATAGTATCTGAACTAACACAACCTTATTGACATGTTGAAAAATATGAAATTAGTGAAATATTTCATAATGCAAATATACGTATGCATAGTTCTTTTTATTATTATATTTGCTATCAATAAAAAGGTTTTAAAGTCATCAGTAAAAGTGTATGCCTGTATGACCGAAAATCTCATATCTGTATATCAAAGCACACAAAGTAAAATTTATTTCTACTGGGTAAAAAGAGCTCAGACCACTTCCATTACTTATAAACATTGTAAATAGCTTTAGGGATTTCTTATTTTTCTTATTTAAAATTGTATTTTATCTATTTCAATGCCTCGAATATATATATATATGGGTTTGTGATCATTAATTATTTAGTATTTTTTTTATTATATCATCATTAGTAAGAAATGGTGGTGGGTATTTGGGATTAAATAAATATTTAATCATAGTATTAAACTTGTTTTGTTTTCATATTATTATTTATATTGATAAAAATGTATTCTTTCCTTATCAACCACATACCTTTAATAATCATTTAACTTACACATTTGAAGACCCTAGATGTAGAGTGACTGAGCTAGCCACAAGGGATATCGCTCTACCGGGGTGTTAAATCTTATTCTTATGCTCTGCTGAACTTATGGTTTGCACATCCTTCTAGGAGGGTGAAAATTCATTTTTTGATTCTTTTCTAGAAGTGGCACGCAAAAGTCTATTTTGTAAATAGATTTTTCAAAGGTGTGTACTTACCATTATTCTAAATATTCGGGCATTCAAATAAGATATCAACTAAACGGTGTTTTTAACTGGAAGAGTCCCGTCAATCCACTCTTTCTATCAATTTAGCTGGAAGTACCAATATACATGAGTACAGACAATCGGCTAAATTAATATCCATTTCTTTACCCGTTGAATCTTGGTCACTTCACGCTCAGTGCAAGATTAGGAAAAGAATTCCACAGGGAGTATTGACCGGTACAATATATATATTATACTTCAAAAGAAGTGTTAGGAATAAATATTTTTTATAATCTATGCCAATAGTGTGGGTGAGTGAAGCAAGCCTTGGAGGTCACTGAGGAAGACATGAACCTATAGTATAATATGAGATGAGATTGTCACAATTTCAGATATCTATAACATAACATAGAACCAAATAGAGTGGATATAGAGATACTACTGTATTGACTATGATATAGTGTTTTATTTGCAGCTATACAATGGAATGTATCTTTTATCTAGTTAAAATTGTTAAATCATTTTAGAAAAATAGTTATTTATATTTTTCTAGATATATTCAATTATAAATAATATATGATGTAATACTTCTAAGTTGGCATTATTTTTTTAATCAGTATTAGCTTTATTATAATTAAATTTGGTTTTTTGAATTATGACTATGAACTTATAAAGATTCTGTCAGTTACCAATCTGGCCACCAATATTTAGAAAAAAGAGGATAATAATATCACTAGAAAGATTGAATTTTATGAACATAATTAGAAAAATAATAAGTTTGAATTTTTCTAAAAAGAATTAATAATTTTAATTACATGATAGAAAGAGTCCAACACACTGCATAAAACTGCAAATTATAATACTAAAGTCTACTCAAATTTTTATTGTAGAAAATAAAGTCTACTCAAATTGAAGCAGTATAAATAAATGTTTATGAATAGTTAACTTTTTTTTATTATTAAATTAGAAAAAAATATAATATTTGATAGAATGAAAAAAGGACTTTTTCAAAATAATTTAATGACTAATTTAATATTTTATTTTACATTATCCTGCAAATATTTTAATATTGACAATAAATTTATTGTAATTTGATTAGTCATATAATTGTTTTAATTTCTTAACCAATTATTTCAGAGAGATTCTTTCACTGCAGATAACTGAATTAATTTATGCAGAACTCGTGATTGAAAGATTTTATTAAAGATAATAAATAACTAAATTCTGTTTTTAATATTCTATTATTTTTTACAGCAGTCATCAACAAAATAAAATAATGTAAAAATTAAAAACACTTGAGAGTAGATGATTTTATAAAATAAGCATATTTAAAAATGTTGCTAAGCAACCAAACTGTTATTATCAGCTAATGTAATAATAATACCTGTAGACTTTTTTATTTATTCTCAATCACATTTATTAAAAAAAAAAAAAGAAACTTAGAATGTCAATTATAACAGTCTTTTAATATAGGTATACATCTAAGTTTAGAATCACATTGTATGCCAGTAGTATATGATCTAAGTTCGAATCCAGGCCAGGAAAAATTTACAATTTTTTTCAAATTCCATTAGAATTAGAATTGTTCTCTTAGGTAATAACTGATTCTTCATTAGCTTAAATTAACTATTTAATATTGATTGGTAAACAGGTATCTAAAATATCTTACAAGATTAAAACAATGAGGGTAACACATAATATAATCTTGTTACCTAGCCCAGATATTGGTAGTGTGTGCAGTGACATTATTATATTATTACTCTATTGTCACTTATTTAAAATTCTGTATTGCATTATTGAATATATATTTTAACCAAAATATTTATTTAATAACACATTTAATACAAAAATTAGATGAAAGTGAATGATTGACATTACAATATTACACATATAACACATCTATATTATGTCAAACTATCATTTTTGAAAAAAATCAAAACATGTAACAAAAAATATTTTTGAAGTCTTTTGAAAGATCACTTTTCCAACTTTTTATAAATTCATTTAATTCTCAAATCGTTGTTTAGTTACTCATGTGATCAAGAAATCCTCAATTTTATAAAGACACAGGCAACACAGAACAGTCCTATTCAATTGATGCGTCTAATATTTTTTCCTTTTTTGTTGGAAATAAATCTTGCTTTATTTTTATCAAACTTTACTTGCTGTAGACAATGTAAAATATTTTTTAAAGAAATATTATCTATCTTTGCATATTAATAAATTAACATCAAAAATAGTTTTTTTTTAAATAAACTATTTAAATATTATTTAAATAAGTAAGCCTACAAAATGTGTCATATTTTTTTATTATTCCAAACATTTTCCTTTTTAAAAGATTTTATTTAATTTAGAATTTTGTTTGTTTGTCTATGGTGAATAGAACTAATTTTTAACATATTTCATGTGATGTTTAGTGGTTTAATATTTCTATCAAACGAATTTCCTTCAAATTTTGCACATGTTAGGTATCGATGACAGTAATATGATACTGAAATATTTCAGACTTGTTCAGCCAATTGTTGAGTAATAATGTTGAAAGGCCCAATTTCAAAATGTGTGATATTTGTTTGGTAAGCTTTTAGTGATGCACACTAGGTGGCAGTGTTTTTTTTTTCATTGAATATTCAGTAAAAAGATTACAGCTAATAAAATAGAAAGAAAAACAAATGAAAGATGAAATCTTAATTCAAAATATTAAAAAATTAATTCACTTTGATTGGCAAGTAACAAAGTTTCTGTACTCACAAATTTAACTCCTCCTATTTGAGACACATATTAATTACTAATTATTTATTAAACAAACGTTTATCCCTATTCCAAATATAAACTTTAAGTGTTAATTAAAAATTAATATATCTGATATTTTAATTAAAGATAAACACCTTAAAAAATACTAATATAATATCCACTTCTTTTAAACTTGCAATCTTTTTTTTTTCTTTATTCCTATTTATTTTTAATTTTTGGTAATCTTGCTCACGAAAACCTAAACTCCAAATAAATTATTTGACTTTTTTTTAAAACTAATTTAATAGACCATAACACAATTTTATGTACTTATTAAAAGCCTGGTCATTCATTGTAATTTTAATTCCATTTCTTTTATCAGTTATCAATTATCCAATTTTCCAAACTATTTCCAGAAATACACTTTCTTGCTTGTACTTAATAATTGATGCATAAATCTTTATTTAAGTTTAAAGTTATATCTAGGATATTAATATATATCCTAATAAATAGTAAATAATAAACATTAATGTATTTATCTAGTGTCATCATCATCTAATGCAGAATTCAGGGAATATCACATTTGGAATCAAATTGAAATTTGGCATGAATATATATAGTGGAATATAATGATAAAGATATATTGATGATAAAAGTTTTGGCCAATTGAATGTCTGATTCAAACAGAAATTTACTTGTGAGGTCATCTGCCTTTTTATGTGGAGTTATTGATATGTTTTAAGTATGGATGGATATTGAAATTTTTATAGTACATCTTAGATATCTTGCAAAAATAGAAAAAAATGTAAGCTAAGTGAATAATACTGATATTTGATATATTAGTCTTTAATTAACCTAATAAATGACTAGTAGCCACCATTAACACATTTATCTAAAAGTTGATAATATCAATTCAGGGTGTTCAAGAAATGCCACAAAATAAATTGAATTATAATTCTTTTATATAGAGAAATGATTGAGACATGTTGGGATCCAGGTCTAGTAATATAATGGCTGGTTTCTCTAGAAATGTATTTTGAAGCTCATTTGTCTTTTACGCATGGCTTTATGCATATGGTTTTGGAGATTGAAAGTTTTATAGTATACTTAAGCATTTTTAATTTCCAGTTTATTATTTATTCATATTTTTATCTTACCAATTATTTTATTGCTGGAGTTCATTTTCACTTATTTTATTCTATGTCTTTGGCAATTGTATCACTTTTCCACAATGTTTTATTAAAATAATTTGTAATATTACCATATCATTAGCAAGTATGATAGATATCATTAAACAATAGATCTGTAAGAATATTATATCAATACCATAAGTGGTTAGTGGTGTAATATATTATAGCTCCATGGATTGTTTTTACAATCAATGTGTAATCACTTATCTAAACAAGTGAAATTTGTTTGTAATCATTATCTTCTAGCTAAAAATATCTACATGCCCATTTACTGACCAATATGGAATATTTATGGGTGCAGATTTCTATAAAAAAAAACAACCTAAATCTCTATATGATCTAAAAAAAATCCAAGGTTATCCAGATGAATTCTAATCTATATCAGGATAATATTTGATAACACATTAAACACTATGCTTTGAGGTTCCTTAAGTATGATATGAACTCTTTTAGCCAATTTTTAACTCCATTATTGTCAATAAACATCACATGACCACCTCCTCTTATGCTTGTGTATAACTGTTGTTAAAACAGGCAAAACTCACTATATATATTGCCACCCACAGCAAGCTAGAGTAATCAATGGATGCCAGAAGGCTTGTGCATAAAAACCCCTTCTAGTGCCTACTCATCCAATATCCCCAGACTAGTTTTTGGCTTATGGCCTTCGTCAGTGAGGAGCCTTGGATCTGAGAGCACTGCATTAGTAGGCACTAGAAGGGGATTTTATGCACAAGCCTTCTGGCATCCATTGATTACTCTAGCTTGCCGCGGGTGGCAATATATATAGTAAGTTTTGCCTGTTTTAATCCATTATTGTCTTTAAAAAGATTCATTTAACAAATCATCTAATCATCTTAAAATATTTATTGTTTTATTTCAAAAATTGGAAATATTCAGCAACATTCCTTTATACTCTTTCTTATATACATGCTGGAAAAAAAACATTAAATTATACAAAAATAGCCTAATTCAAAATATTTTTTAAACAATTGACTATCATTTCATTATCTAATTTTATAATGACTTAACACTTTCCATCCATATTATCAAACCATTTACAAATTTGTATAGGCTTTCTTACTAATTTCTCATTTATAGTTCTTTTCGTCTTTTTTTTTTTTAAGAATTTGTATTGTAATTAAAGTGGCATCATGTTTTTTTTTTAAATAAATATAAAAATAAATAAGATAAAACAACATACGCTTCGTTTCTGATGTTAATTCTAGGCTTTTCCTGTCCTTTGCATGACTGTAGGAGACGTGATATGGAATTTTATAAAAGCTATGGAAGTCTAAAAAAAAATTATTCTTAGAATATGGAAACACATATATTGTCTTTTTGTTATTTTATTAAATTATTTGCTTTATTAAAGTTTACTGTCTTTGAACATCTTTTTTGCCTTTTTCTAAATAGTATTCAAAATACATTTAGTTATACAATAAACATTAAAAACATAAAGCTAAACTAGTAATAAATAATCAAAAATTAAATACAACCAAACTAGCCAAAAAAAATAAAATCTACAACATAACCAATGGTTTCACTGCTACAAGCAGACTTCTCAAGTGTAAAGAGCTACAAAACAACAATATATTTATATTAAACATTACCCACAATTCCATTGAGTGACAATACGTATAAAGAGTTTTGTCTGTTTTAATAACAGTTATGTTTCAGAATCATAAATTTTTAATAATATTCTTTAATTAATTAATTTATTTAAAAGTTTTTTTAATATTAAGGGTTGATGTGAAGTAAATGGATTCGTGGGTAATGTTTAATATTATAAATATGTTGTTTTGTAGTTCTTTATACTTGAGAAGTCTGCTTGTAGCAGTGAAACTATTGGTTGTGTTGTAGATTTTATTTCCTTGACTAGTTTGGTTGAATTTTGGATTTAGGGTAATTTTGATTAGTTATACAATAGTATAAGTTCTAAATTTACTGTATGTGATTTTTAACTATTAATTGATTATACATTAATTAACACCAAAATAATAACTAACATTATGGGTAATAATGGGCTATAGAAGAGGATGGTTTCTTTATATGATGATTGTAGAAGTATGATTTCCATTATCACTGGCACTCATTAATAAAAAAATAAAACATCATCTAGCCACCTGCTAGACAGATGGTGTTGAGAGTTACATTTGTCCATTTAATCCTCTACTACAATTTAATTGTCCTTACAATATATATATATATATATATATATAAGTTTAATACAATATATATATATATATATATATATAAGTTTAATGAACTTTTCTATATGTTTTTATGTACTCATATATTAGCCCAGCATACAGGAACAAACAAATGTTCATATAAAGACCGAATTGAACACATTTACAATTATCTAAAAAGGAAATGAATTAATTTTGTAATTAAATATTAGTAAATATTCTGATGATGAAAAAGTAATTAGTCAAAATGTTGTTTTTTCTCATCATTTTACTATTTAAACTATGATGTGATGTCATGAAAGAATGATGGCACAACTAATCAATCATCTAGTGAAAGGAATGTGTCCATCGGATTTACTATCCATCATTAATTTTTGAAAAGTGAATGTGTATAGTATTTTTTCCCAAAAGTAAAAAACTAAAATTTGGTATTTTATGTCCACAGTTTGGCTAAATAATTGCACTGTTTTGTTCAGGATTGTGGAAAGAGAGAAGCCATTTATAGTGGAACATGGTTCGAGATAAGAAACTTTAGTCCATTACAGTGATGCTAAAAACAACATTTTGTAAATGGACAGAATTGCATGGTTATGTATATTATTATTTTTGTTATCACTTGTAATAAATTTAGAAAGTTAAAAGTTTACTTGTTGGATGCTCATTTCTCGTAAAAAAATGAAAATATGTGTTTGTTTAATTTCCATTGACTAAAGTTATTAGTGGTCAATATTTTCCAAAATAAATATTTATAGGTTTAAATGAAGACCTTTGCTGATATCACAAGACTAAAAAATTATTGCCAGGCTAATACATATGTGACATATCACTGCCATACTAATATGTAATTACTGTTTTTTATATTCAGTTTTTAATTAGATATATCTTGATTAAGCTCTAATTTAAAAAAAATACATGGAAATCTTATTAAACAATTAATAATTTCATCTATAAAGTTCATGAATATTTTCTGTTTTTATAGTTAGCTCTTTATGAGAATAGATTGTTTATTTGTGAATATATCTGTCAAGGCATATTACTTTAAACTTTCATGCTTATAAAGTTCATTGTTTGAACATCTTGCCTAATTTGAAAATCTAGGAATAGCTAGAAATGAATAACTATTTTTGGTTGATAAATGTCAGATTAATGCAAATACTATTGCTGGATGAACAGATTTGATTATCTATCCAGTTTTTAATTAGTTTTTGTTTAATTATATCTTAGCTGAACTCTAATTAAAAATATATGGAATATCCCATTAAATTTTAATAATTTCAGTTATTAAATAAAAATTTTATATTATTTCAATTATTTATATATGTTGCCACTGATATGAGGGGTTATTTGTATACTCACCTTTTCACACACACACACATATATATATATATATATATATTGATACAGTAATATATATATATATATATATATATATATATATAAACATTACAAGCATAAAGCTAAACTAGTCAATATAAAATCAAAACTACCCCAAATCTAAAATTAAACCAGACCAGAATAAAAATAATATTAAAACACAACCTAAGGTTTCACTGCTACAAGCAGACTTCTCAAGTGTAAAGAAATAATAAAAAAAAAAAAACACAAACTTATATATACTATTAAAAACTACCCACAAATCCATTCACTTCCCATCCACCCTTAATATTAAAAGAACTCTTAAATAAGTTAATTGCTTCAGAATCATAAATTTTCAATAATAAAGACTCTTTAATTCTTCTTTTGATTTCATTTCTCTCAAAGAAGACAACCTTAGCTTCATCAAAATCAATAGTGTGGCCTGTATCTTTTTCATGGACATACAAAGCAGAACTAAGATATCTATTTTTAACTCTACTTTTATGAACCTTTACTCTTTCATTTAAACTCAAACTACTCTGACCTATGTAAACCTTCTTACAAAATAAACAAGGAATAAAATATACCACACCAGGAATAGTCTTTCTATCAAAAACTTCCTTTGTATTATTCAATAAATTATTCAATGTAACACCCCTTTTCCAAGCAATTTTCTTATTTCCAAACAATTTACTATTTCTACACACAATTTTATAAGAAGACAATTTAAATGGCAAAGAAATAAAATCATATTTTTCTTTAACCTTTACATCCTTACAAATATTACTATTAAATAAAATACTTTTAACAAATTTATCAGAGTATCCAACACTTAAATAATCTTTATAAAATTGATATTTCTGAAACAAAGCTACCCCCCTAGAATTATTTAATTTAATATTCCTATGACAATAATTCCTTAAAGCAGCTACTTTATGAGATACAGACTGATAGCTATCAGGTTTAATTATAGATCTTAATTCTTTACTTTTAACTAAATGACTGCACAATAAACAATTAGTTTCTATATTTCTAATCACCAAAAGATCTAAAAATTTTAACTTACCAAAATCTAACCCCCTCCTTCTAACACAAATTTTATAGAAGGATCAAAACAATTAAACTCATTTACAAATTCCTTCAATTTACCATTCTCAACAACAAATAAACAATCATCAACATATCTGACAAATAATTTTACATATAAACAATTCTTTTTAATAATAATTTCCTCTTCCATAAAACTAATATAAACTGAACATACTAAAGGAGAAATAATATAACCTATTATCCACCCTTCCTTAATCTTATAAAAATTACCTTTATAAGTAAAATACATAGAATCTTCCAATAACAAAAGCAAATCTTTAATTACCTTAATTTTATTTTTTGATAAAGAACTTTTCTTAATCAATACAGACAAAAGAACATCAATACTGCTTAACCTATTAACAGACTGATACATATTTTCAATATCTAAACTTCCAAATACCCAACTACTTTCCATTTTAAAATTATTAATCTTATCAAAAGCCTCAAAAGAAGAAGAAACTGTGTACTGACCAAAATCAACAAATTGTTTTAAAAAATTATTCAAGAATCTAGAAATACCTTCTACAACACTACCTGTAAAATCAAAAATAATTTGAGTGATGAGCAGAAAGTTGGTATTCAATCGATTTTGAATAAAAGTTTAAAAAGGAAAGAAAAATTTGTTATTAATCCTGCTGAGATTAAACATCTTAAAAATAGGTTAATTGCTAATGATGTAATCATTTCTCGTGAAGACAAAGCTGGTAGGTTTGTTATTATGAAAGGAGATGATTTCAAAGAGAAAATGGATAGAGAATTAAATAATGGTAAATATATGTTGTTAGATAAAAATCCAGGTAATTTGATTAAAAGAAAATTGATAGATATTATGAAGAAAATGGTTAATTTAAAAATTTTTAATAGAGGAGATTATTTAAAATGCTATCCTAATGATTTTACATCAGCTAAGGTGTTTGTGAATATTAAAACTCATAAAGATGGTTTTCCTTTAAGATTTATTTTTGATTTTACAGGTAGTGTTGTAGAAGGTATTTCTAGATTCTTGAATAATTTTTTAAAACAATTTGTTGATTTTGGTCAGTACACAGTTTCTTCTTCTTTTGAGGCTTTTGATAAGATTAATAATTTTAAAATGGAAAGTAATTGGGTATTTGGAAGTTTAGATATTGAAAATATGTATCAGTCTGTTAATAGGTTAAGCAGTATTGATGTTCTTTTGTCTGTATTGATTAAGAAAAGTTCTTTATCAAAAAATAAAATTAAGGTAATTAAAGATTTGCTTTTGTTATTGGAAGATTCTATGTATTTTACTTATAAAGGTAATTTTTATAAGATTAAGGAAGGGTGGATAATAGGTTATATTATTTCTCCTTTAGTATGTTCAGTTTATATTAGTTTTATGGAAGAGGAAATTATTATTAAAAAGAATTGTTTATATGTAAAATTATTTGTCAGATATGTTGATGATTGTTTATTTGTTGTTGAGAATGGTAAATTGAAGGAATTTGTAAATGAGTTTAATTGTTTTGATCCTTCTATAAAATTTGTGTTAGAAGGAGGGGGTTAGATTTTGGTAAGTTAAAATTTTTAGTCTTTTGGTGATTAGAAATGTAGAAACTAATTGTTTATTGTGCAGTCATTTAGTTAAAAGTAAAGAAAAATCATAATTAAACCTGATAGCTATCAGTCTGTATCTCATAAAGTAGCTGCTTTAAGGAATTATTGTCATAGGAATATTAAATTAAATAATTCTAGGGGGGTAGCTTTGTTTCAGAAATATCAATTTTATAAAGATTATTTAAGTGTTGGATACTCTGATAAATTTGTTAAAAGTATTTTATTTAATAGTAATATTTGTAAGGATGTAAAGGTTAAAGAAAAATATGATTTTATTTCTTTGCCATTTAAATTGTCTTCTTATAAAATTGTATGTAGAAATAGTAAATTGTTTGGAAATAAGAAAATTGCTTGAAAAAGGGGTGTTACATTGAATAATTTATTAAATAATACAAAGGAAGTTTTTGATAGAAAGACTATTCCTGGTGTGGTATATTTTATTCCTTGTTTATTTTGTAAGAAGGTTTACATAGGTCAGAGTAGTTTGAGTTTAAATGAAAGAGTAAAGGTTCATAAAAGTAGAGTTAAAAATAGATATCTTAGTTCTGCTTTGTATGTCCATGAAAAAGATACAGGCCACACTATTGATTTTGATGAAGCTAAGGTTGTCTTCTTTGAGAGAAATGAAAAAAGAAGAATTAAAGAGTCTTTATTATTGAAAATTTATGATTCTGAAGCAATTAACTTATTTAAGAGTTCTTTTAATATTAAGGGTGGATGGGAAGTGAATGGATTTGTGGGTAGTTTTTAATAGTATATATAAGTTGTGTTTTTTTTTTTATTATTTCTTTACACTTGAGAAGTCTGCTTGTAGCAGTGAAACCTTAGGTTGTGTTTTAATATTATTTTTATTCTGGTCTGGTTTAATTTTAGATTTGGGGTAGTTTTGATTATATATATATATATATTGAAACAGTAAGGTCTGCTTTGCAGATCTTTGTTTCACCTTTTCTCACTTATTTCCTACCCTCATACCTTAGTTTGAATCCCAATCTATCGTAGTGTGTCTGCAATATGCTTATATACCGAAAATCCCGCCTAATTTTAAACCACGAGTACAATGCTCGGATTATATATATAAATTATTCCCAAATAAATAAAAGATTATAGATTATGTATATGTTCACATAATTTTGATTTATTAAAAAGTAGGTTATATAAGTCGTAATTGCGCACCCACTATGATATGCATTTAAAACATATCAAAATTATAAATTGTTAAAGTTATTTTGTTTGAATCTATTTACAAATATGTATTACCATCGTAATATATTTTGATTAAAAATAAACTTCATTAGTAAATATTTGTTTAGTAAATAGATTCAAATATTGCAATTTAAAAGTAAAATAATTTTCATTTAATCTAATAAAAGTCATCACAAATATTTCTGTTAAAATAAATGAGGGACAATAGTTTAATTAGTTTATGCTATATAAGTTTATCTAAAAACAGCAGCTGTCCACTTAAGGTTTTCTTTAATTAGTCAAAGTAATTTTTAATTAAATCTAGTTTGTAATTCGAATGTTGACAGGGAAATTAACAAAAGAAATTAATTAATGTTGAATTCCTTTAGACAGTCGGATAGATTTAATTACAGCTGATAAGTCCGATATATTTTTGTAATGCTTCAGGGCAATTCTATTGTTAAATTCTACTATAAAAAGGAGGGTTTTATTTTGTTCTCCATTCTAATGTTTCTAAGAGAAATCATTCTGAGGTCTAATGTTTCTAACCAAAATTATTGTAGTAATTTGTAAATCTTGACATGACGGAGTAGAGTGCAAGAAGGCTATTTCTCTCCAGAATGGTCATATGCTGCCATAGACCATCGGAAGTTATCACACAAGGAACCCCGAAACTGCTGCTGCCAAAAATATGAACATTCCCAGATTTTGCTGTTAACTCATATAAAAGCCTGCCGACCATCAATCTACCTAAAATGCTTTTCCAGAGGTAACCCTAAATTAACCCAAGAGCTCTTGTGATAACTAACATGCTATAGCTATTTTAAATTGTTTTCTTATATTTCACATAACGTCATTATGTACTTCTTTAAATATAATCAATATTTTGCTCTCTATCCTTGGGTTAATATTTTCTATTGCTTAAGCTTTCTGTTATTTTATTATGATAATGTGTCAGAATCATCTTTGACCAAGTGAATTATTCCTTTTGTTGAAAATAAGATGCCGCTACGAAGGCATATTTTAAATTTCTAAATAATTTTCCAATTTTATTATCTTGCAAATCATTCATTCGAGGGTGATTCTATTCTTTAATATATAATATAATCACATAGTTTAAAATCTACATGTTATTGATTTTAATCTACTATGAGAGTATGTGTGAGGTCAATGATTTAAATGTGCCACTAATGCATGATTGCATATATAAATCTATACTTACTTTTCAAGCCCGCAAGCATGCATTTCCCTATTTTTAATTACTGTGTTCTACTTTAATTACAATGTTCATCATTGATATTGAGAATGTGCGGACCCTTTTAAATGAATTTTGGGAATTTGATTGGGCATTTCTTAATCCGAGTAAAACCCATTCAGTATTGCTGGTAAATGAATTGGTTGTTGAGACCGCTTTGTTTTACTTTTCCAAGGATTCTTTACACGGCCAAGTCCGTTCTCTTCGCTTCTTGCGGTTTCCAGGCAGAATGTGTCCACAAATGACACACCTGGGAATTAAAAGCAATAGTCACCCAGTCACTAAGTTTTGGCTGTTCATTAAAATACTTTTCTATGAATTAGTGGCAAGATGCCCTCCGTAATCATTCCGGATAGTCCATATTGTTTTATTTTTATATTTATTTTACAAAGCATCTGTGACTTAAACGTGTCACACCCTCCAACTTTAATAAATTCATTATCAGCAATATTGACCTCCCAATGTAACTTTATTATTATTATCATCGAATAAATGCTTTGATCACATTCCCACTTTGTTGCTTAGTAAGCTTTTGTCTGTGCTATTCTCGAAAACAATAAACATTTTAGAACACTTAATTTTCAAATATTTTCTTAAACTTGTATAATTGCTCAAAGCACCTCGCACATGTTCCTATCTCATCAAGCACATTATCGTAATGCTATTAGCCTGAGGAATAGAATATATCACTTTGCTTTAAAACCTTTTGTCATTTAGTGGAATATAATGCCAACAATTATTTAATATGCGTCCCTGTCTCATATAAACAGACAGTGGCGTTATATATATATATATATTATATAAATAAATTTTGTGAAATTATTTAAAACTAAATTTGATCTCTTATTTTATTTGATTCCTATCACTGTCTCGGTCTATATATATATATTCTGCATTTATTTTGTAAATCCATAGATGTTAATTAGCCACCCAAACTTCTTTTAGTATAGAGTCTTTTGTTTCTCCCTGATGACCAGGCACCAGTCAAAGATTATACTAGTAGTGGCATCAGATGCATTGTCATGTAGATGGCACTGTGAAATTTGGACTTTAGATTCGAACTTAGTATATCTAGAAGGCTACCCCTCCTAGAATGTTGTTTCATGTCTGGGGTTTGAATTCTGCAGTGTGTTAGCGAGATAGATGATTCTGACTGTTACAATATATATCATTAAAAACTGTTGTCAAGGCAACCTCCTTTTAACAATAAAGGTGGAATATCACCTGTAATAATGGTCATATATCCTTATATTGTATCAGTCAAAATAGTATGCTCACTTAACAAGATTAAAATCCTAAGCAAAAGTACCTTAAATCCGATCATGCTTGAGATACACAGGTCTGGAGCAATCCTGAATTTTAACCTATTTGCCTATTCTTCAAATCTCTGACTCAATGAACAACAATCCTGATGATATATCATGATCATTTTAATTCCGGGCCCAGAAGCAAAGTGGTAGAGTGTAAGATCAGAAGCAGATAAGAGTAGCCCAGGAATTACATTTATGAAAATTATTTAATACTAAGTTATTAGCTAAAGAAAATAGTTCTAAATACTAATTAGAAAATAATAATTCACTAACAAACCAGGATTTACATGAAATATATATATTTAATAAAATATTAAACAAACACACACACACACACATATATATATATTACAAAAATGGTTTCACGCTTGGGGTAACATTATACATTTACAAACTTGGATTTGTTTTTATAAAATCCGCTTTATTCATTATTTCATGAATATAATTTTATAGAATGTATTGTAACTTGTGCGGAGTTAATATGCCAATTTAATATTTTTTTACTAACAGAATGTTGTGGATGCACAAAACAATCTACAAGATCGGAACAGATTCGGATTTTAGAAAGATACCTGATAATTTAGCCTTAATCATTTTGACAAATACATATAAATATACAGTCTCAATCTTTTATTTATTTATTTTATAGCCATTGTTTGGAAAAGACATTTTTGGGAACTATACATAAGAAACAAACAATGCGCTACATTTAGGAGAATACGTGATACAATCATTAATATAAATTGGTTTATGTCTATGGGAATCGATAAACATTTTTAAAGAAATCAGTTTTACAATCAACATACTGGCTAATTAGCATGTTGGCATATTTTATGAATGAGTCATTATTTCCAACACCTAATGAAAGGTCAAACAGGAATAAATCCATTAACTAAAACAATAACGATGCTAACATGTCATAAAAGAAATACAGATCTTATGGTGCTTTGAATGCTTCATCATTTTAAGACATTTGATACTGAATGAGGGGTGATAACGCCCACCATTTTGACAATACGGTATCGATGGAGAGGTTTGGTTTGAAGGCCAAGAGCATTATCAAAACCCTATAAACCTTGTGTTCCACAGGGAGTAGGGTATATCCTTGATTACGAATGATTTTAAAAAAAAATAGACCGGGAGCTTCAGATTTTTGAAGTTCCAATTGACAAGCAATAAAGAAAATATATGTGGAAGTACCATAAGAGAAAGGAAGGGTATGCCACCAGCATTGTACATGTACAATAAACTTAATATACTATATTCTAAAGCCTGTATATGGTTTGACTCCTGCACAATAATATATTTGCATAAAGAATCATTCAGAAAATTATAACAGAGAATAACTCCTTTAACTATGATGTGAAACTAACAAAATTTATATTTAATTTCGATTCCCATATATGTATTACTGATACAATTAGCCCTCCAGGCAACAACAAGAAAAGGTTGAATAATTATATTAAGGTACACCATCTTTTAAAATGAAAATTTAAAGACAAATTCAAATAACAAAGTAAAATATGCATCCACAATAAAATATTTTATATAAAAATGTAAATAACAGATTTAAATATAAAATCAACCTAGCAAGCAATTTCTATCACAAATGAATAAAACTTTACTAATAAATTTAACTAAAGCTCTTTCCCCATTAAACAAAAATAATAAACCCTTATTAGACTCGTGAGGTTGACTGATATTGGCTTATTAAAGAAAATAAATTATATATATACATTAAAGTTATAAATATTAATTCTTATTAAGCGCAATGTCAGCACGTAATACTTATATAAAGCTAAAGCTACATGCACCTTGAGTGCTTAATTTTTAACAAGAGACCTCTACAAATCATAACATGAGATTCGACTTTATAAAGATAAGAGGGACCCCTCTTATCTCTAACCTATTTTTCTTAATTATATAGGCAAATCTAAAGCATTTTGATTTGGGAGCATGAAGCTAATAAATTCTTCACTGATTAAGTCCATTATTTCTATTAAACATTAACATTCGTGAAATCCTTCGATTAATATTTATAACTTTAAATTGATTCAAAATATTTCTAAATTTAATATCTGAATATTGACTCGTAAATCGAAAGATTTCGTGAATGTTAATGTTTAATAGAAATAGTGGACTTAATCAGTGAAGAATTTATTAGCTTCATGCTCCAAAATCAAAATGCTTTAGATTTGCCTATATAATTAAGAAAAATAGGTTAGAGATAAGAGGGGTCCCTCTTATCTTTATAAAGTCGAATCTCATGTTATGATTTGTAGAGGTCTCTTGTTAAAAATTAAGCACTCAAGGTGCATGTACTAAAGCTTTAGCTTTATATAAATATATACATTAAACAAATTAAATTAAATATTTAATTCAGCCGCACAAAGCTATATAACATAAATTAAGCATGAAAGGGCATAGTGAGAACTACATTATACTAGTAAGGGATTACAGAGAGAGAGAGAGATTAAAAGCAAAATTAGCCAGAAGTTGTAAATTAATACTCGAATTAAAATACAAAAGATTTAACTACATCATACTGGAAATTACAAAAGAATTTATGCATTAAGGCAGCTCTGCATTAAAGGTTACCTAAAGATAGCAGCATAGTGGCATTATTAGCAGTTGGCAGTTGGAACAGTGCAGCTGGTCAAATGGATGGAACTTGGAGACATCAGGTAGACAGTCTTCCGAGAGGCTCGGAGAAAAGTGCTTCTTTTCTACTCAAAGTTCATAGCACTGAACTTCTGTTGAACTTCTTAAAATTTTAAGGTCTGGAAACACTTCTGAAAATTTATTTTTCTGAAAGTCGTTCTCACAGAATTTTCTAAGTAACTGAAAGTAACTCGAAATAATTCAAGGTAAACTGAACTTAACTGACTGAAAGTAACTAACTGAACTAAACTAACTCCACTACACTCAACTAAAACTCCACTGAACTCAATTAAAAACTGACTTCTTTTGTTCTATGTGCCCCTTTTATATACATTAAACCTTCCAAGAATGCAATCTCAGTTGCCCACAGCTATCTCTGTAATCTCTTGATTAAATGAAAAACAACATTTAATTAGCAAAATATTTTTAAAACAGATAAGGCTTGAAATACCATTTGATATATTTTTAAAGATTTGAAAACAACTAACAAGAGAATTGCTTGTGATTTTAATTAAGATTTATAATTTTAATTAATGAAAACAGTCTGAATCTAGATAAAGATTATTTCAGTATTTCGAGCCCTCCCCATTTTTCTTACTTGTTACATTCCAATACCTTAATTAAGTACATATATACAAAAAGATATTTACAATTATATAAGAAAATGTTTAATTTTCAGCAATAAATATTAATAAAATTATTGCTTCGTTCATATATATATATATATATATATATATATATATATATGCATCATGCAAACTACTGTTTCACTTTACTAAATATAATTAATTTTACTAATTTCTCTAATCATTATGTGTACAGTGTGTGGGTGAATGGCATATATTTACAGTGAGGTCTGAATTGCAGGCCCCACAGGAGGTTAGTGTAGATGGTAAAGCATGAAGCTCGATGATGATTAGACATCGACTGCTTCAATATAGACACCAAAGATTACAACTTGACCATAGAGATTGGAATTAATGATACAAAGAATTTTAAATAACCCTCTTTAAACAAGTAAGTATAATCTATTCTGAATGTAGATTAATAAATAGTTAATTATGGCAGTCGAAACTGCAATTATAAATTTTAAATTGTACCCAAAATATTATTTAACTAATAGGATTATTTTATTAATTCTGACCACAATATATAATCAGTAATAGAAATATACATTCTTCCTAAAACTATCCCTTGCTTCAAACTTCTTACACTCTACTGATTATATTGATCATATAAGAGTGATGCTCATAATTCTAGTTCATGATGCAAGATTAATTTCTGCCATGAAAACACCATATCTTTGATGGCTCAGTATCTGATTAGATTATATCTTTTTACTGTTCATTTTAATCTTGTCTGTCTATATATTGTGCCATTACAATTGAGTCATTGGCTAAATTTGTAGTAATGTGCATGAAAGGAAATGTACAACAAAAATCATCATCACATTTTTATATAAAATGGAAGCTGTAGGGCATCCAAGTTTAAACCCTACAAGATCAAGTTTTAAAAGCTTAAGATAGAAAGAGAGTGGGACAACAGTTATATTCATTATTTGGTTGTGTGTTGATAAAAAAACTCAAAAAGAGTAGTACACACAGTTAATTATTCAGTTTTTTTTTTTTATTAAAAAAATAAAGTTATAATGCATATGTATAGGCAGTGTGTGTTATAAAAGCTATTTAGTTAGCCACTTTTAAATTACACATATTACCTTTCTTTAAAACTAACCTACACTTGCTAAATTTTAATATCTTATTCTATATTTCTATTTTTGCTTTTCTATAACTGTAAGTTGGAATTAAAAGCTAGGGATTTGATTTTGAATATTAAGGTTAGAATTACTCAGCTAGCAATTAAATTTAATGTCAGTTTATACATGATTTGAATGATGGAGTGTTGTGTTACATCACATAAATATATCTACATTTATTAAATATTGAGAGAAAAAGAATAAAATCTGTTATATTATTTTTTTTTCTTACTCAACAATTTTTTTGTATTATAAGGGTTGTTTTTCTGTTGAAAAACTTAGAGATGATGTGAGAAGTCTAATTTTAAAAATGTCTCATCTTAAGATCAAAAGAAAGAAGCTCAAATTTGAGATGTTACATAGGTGTAAAAAAGGATTAAGACTATTTTTTTTCTGTCAAAACAAAAGTTTGTCTAAAAATCAGGATAGTGAGATTTTTAGTACTATCTAGCTAAAAAAACAATTTGGGTGAAAATAAGTTAAACATCTAATTAAAAGAGGTGGTCAAAAATAGAAAAAAATCAGATATAAAAGCAGTCTGGAAAATCAGTTGGGGGATAGAGACTTTTAAAAATATTGAAGAGAAAAAGACAAGTGTTTCAACTCTACAAAATTTCCCAATTTCAAGTCATTTTTTTTATATAGTAAATTTTTTGAGGTTAAAGATATAAGAATGGAGGAGTAGAAAAAAATATATATGTCTCATTGTGGGGCTCTTTCCAGGCCACCTTGGAACCAGCATATCATATAGGAAAGAAAAGATGTCTTGTCTGAAAAATAATATTCTACACCTTTCAACTGACCAAGAGAAATAAGATGTTTTTAAATAGAAAGAAGAAAACATTCACCTGCATTTGGAGGCAATCAGAAAAAAAGAGTAATCTACTGATAAATATTAAATCATCAAGTCCAATTAATTGTTCCAGTAACTGAGTTTAAACCCAAGAAAAATTATAAATGTGAAAACAACTGCTGTACTTCATCCACTAAAAGAATCATGCTTGATAGGAAGAGAGGAAAAGTTCAGATAATGATTTCCAAATTGTCCACTAAAGCAAAGAACCTCAATGGAATCATCATCAAATAATTATACACCTCAAGAAAGAGATTGTTCTAAAGAAAAACGGAAATGGTATCTGCAAAATATAGAAATTGAACAAGATAAATTTGAATTATTGGAAGTCGCTACAAAGAATAGAACTGGTAATATAAGTTTTTCTTTTATATATTTTCTTTATAATGTCAAAGACTTAGTAAAACTTTAGCAACATAAATGGTATGTTTTTGTTTAAAGAACTTTTAAAACAACCAAGATCAATTGAAACCAAGAATTTCTTAATAACGATAAACATAAGCATTAATGATTTTATATGTACTAAAATTATGACTGTCTATTAACCTAAATTTATGAAATGTTATTAATGTGTAACATATTTTTTTATTATTATTATTTTGTTTTAAATAATATTTTTGTTATTATGGGGATAAATCATGCACATACATAATAATATAATATTTGTTGCATATATGTAATTGTGTGTGAATGTAAAATAATAGGCAGTATTAAAAATATTGGATGTTTGTTTTAGCTTTAAGTCTAGCATTTCAGAGGGTAGAATGGAGGGGGAGAAAATAATTTAAAACTTGTTTCTAAAAACTTGCTCTTTCCAATTCTACTAACATTTGTTTTTGTCATTCTACTTTACATGTTAGATTTATAAAGCTATGTGTGCAAAAAAGAAAAGAGAGAAAAAAAAGTGTGTTTATTTTTTTTTTTAGACATTTTCTCGTGGAGTGGAAATCATGGTCAATGTGACATCCAATTTGAAATACATTTACAGGAAAGGAGGAAGAATTTAAAATTAATGTTATGATTTTAAAACAGTCGATTATGATTATTATTGTTAATATCAATTTTCATGTAGATATAGGAATTTTTATGTATATGTTAGAAATGCACCAATAAATATTAGTTTATTTTATTAAATGAGGCGTATATATTTCATTAAGAGTAGTCTTTATTAGGTGTGATCATTCATCATCAAGGTGAATATTAGCTATTTAAGTTACAATTAGATATACTAAAATTAAGCAATAATTATGAATTTCTTTATAGAAATTAGGTTTATGATTAGGCTTAGTCCTAAAGCTGTGGTTAACCATTATCGTTATCATTATCATCATCGTCATCATCACATTTTAATTAATGAGCTGTTTAAATGTTTGAAGGCCATAAATAAATATTGATTTCTTCTTCTTCTTCTTCTTCTTCTTCTTCTTCTTCTTCTTCTTCTTCTTCTTCTTCTTCTTCTTCTTCTTCTTCTTCTTCTTCTTCTTCTTCTTCTTCTTCTTCTTCTTCTTCTTCTTCTTCTTCTTCTTCTTCTTCTTCTTCTTCTTCTTCTTCTTCTTCTTCTTCTTCTTCTTCTTCTTCTTCTTCTTCTTCTTCTTCTTCTTCTTCTTCTTCTTCTTCTTCTTCTTCTTCTTCTTCTTCTTCTTCTTCTTCTTCTTCTTCTTCTTCTTCTTCTTCTTCTTCTTCTTCTTCTTCTTCTTCTTCTTCTTCTTCTTCTTCTTCTTCTTCTTCTTCTTCTTCTTCTTCTTCTTCTTCTTCTTCTTCTTCTTCTTCTTCTTCTTCTTCTTCTTCTTCTTCTTCTTCTTCTTCTTCTTCTTCTTCTTCTTCTTCTTCTTCTTCTTCTTCTTCTTCTTCTTCTTCTTCTTCTTCTTCTTCTTTTTCTTCTTCTTCTTCTTCTTCTTCTTCTTCTTCTTCTTCTTCTTCTTCTTCTTTTATTTATTTATTTTATTTATTATTATTATTATTATTATTATTATTATTATTATTATTATTATTATTATTATTATTATGTTTCAAAAGGCCTTTATTGTCTCAAAAGAATTACAAATTTTGCATTTACATAGTTTGTCTACATATAATATCCTGGATTGTCCATTATCATTTGAACACCATTAGCAAATCAATTACTTATAATAGAAAGGAAAAAATTGTTGCTAAATTGTCCTTGTTGCTAATTTGACATGCATATCCTTCTAAGTTTTTTTATAATGTTTAATTTCCTCAATTCACTATAACATAGATCTAATCTTAAGTAATGACCAGGTTGCTGCATAAATGTCAGGTCTGGCCAGTCTCTTATCCCTTTTCTGTATTATTTCAAGTTTATTTGAAAAAGTAACTGGATGTCTCCTGGAATTGTTACCAATTAGAAAAGTGCATCTAGTACACCAGTATGCATATAGCACAAAGGTTGCTGCCCTGACACTTGGTGTTAATCCTTCTCTAAATGCAGAAATTAATTGATGCATTGTTACATTAGAATTCCTGTAACTGCTAGTTATGAGATTTCTTATGTGCCTAAGTCCCTCACAGTGATATAGCAGATGTGATAGGGTTTCCTCAGCTCGATGGCATAACCCACAAAAGGGATCAATTGACGTATACAGTCTTTTATGGCAAAGAAAATATGTGGTAGGTAATGCAGATAGATTAAGTTTTATTAGAAAATTGAAAAACTTTGGTTCTAAGGCCCATCGTTTATACCTTTTAACCAATTGCTTATTATTAATTCCCAGTATTGGTTCTAAAGTAATTGTGTTATTATCTTCATGCATTAATTCATAAATTTCCCAGTATTTGTATTTATTAATAAATTGCTCTGGGATTTTTGATTCTGTTTTACAAAGATGTATTAATTGTTCAAAATATGATAATTTTTTTGGTGATGGTTTATCAGTTGGAATGACCTCTATGAGCTGCTTAATTTTTGGAAATTGTTTAATAATATCAATTATATTGTTCATCTTTCTCTGTTTTGCAAAAATACCAATATCATGTAAGCCCAAACCATTTTTATTCAATGGCTGACATAGTTTTGCCATTGATATTGCCACGACTTTCCTTGACCATAGTAGTTGATTGCAAATGGTCTTAATTTTGGAGATAAAAGCTTTTGAGAAAGCAACCACTGGCATAAAGTAAACTATCTTAGTCATCATCAAACTATTAATCAATTGAATCTTGGAATATACTGACATATAGGTATTGGATAGAGAGTCTGCTATTTTCTGTATTTCATTTTTAAATTTGTTCTGCAAATGACATCTCATTCCAGTAGTCCCTAGATGGAATGGAAATCCAAGGAATGAGCCTGGCTTTGCCTGGAAAATGGATGTGCATGGCCTTCCTGTGAATATAGTCCATGCTGCTGTTTTTTCTGGATTGAAACTTAGTTTAAATTCCTTTGAGTATTCTTCTAAAATCATCTGTAGTTTTGGTATCTGCCTTTTTGATTTCAGGAAAACTGTAATATCATCCATGTATGCAATGCAGGTCAATTTTTGACCTGTTCCTGGGATTTCCATTCCCTCAAATGCCTGTTGTAATTGGACAAGAAGTGGATTTATATATAAAATAAATAAGATGGCACTAAGTGGAGACCCTTGTGAAAGTGATTTAGTTGGTGTGAAAGCTGGTGAATTTCTGCCATTTAGAGTAATGTGAAGCTCACGATTTAAGAGTAAATTTGTTATAACATATATATGTGATTTTGGCATTTCAGTGTCATTCAATAATCTCAACAGTATAGATATATCAACATTGTCAAAAGCCGAAGCAATATCCAGCTGTACAACAATCGGGCCATATCTTTTCTTTTCTCTAACTGATGTCAAAATAGCCTTAAATAACATAGCAGCTTGTGTGGTAGATGAATGTTTTTTAGCAAACTGAGCTGGTGAAATCATCGGTAAAATAAATGATTCTATTTTATCTTTAATTACTTTCTCTAAAATCTTTATGGGCAATGGACCCATTGATATTGGCCTTATCTCTGATAACAAAGGAATGGCAGAGACTGAATCACCATATACTATAGATGATTTTATAATGAAAATGAATAAAATGGACAACAACTGTCACCCAGGAAGCTCTGGAATTCCACTGTTCATATTAAAACACCTTGACAAACTGACTAGCAAATGCCTGTGTCAGCTGGCAAATTATTTATCGCAGGGAATAATAACAATGGAGGGAGTTAATACAATCGCGATTGTGCCGTTTAATAATAATAATATTAATAATAATAATAATAATATTAATATTATTATTATTATTATTATTATTATTATTATTATTATTATTATTATTATTATTATTATTATTATTATTATTATTATTATTATTATTATTATTAATAATAATAATAATAATAATAATAATAATATTAATTATTATTATTATAATAATAATAATTATTATTATTATTATTATTATTATTATTATTATTATTATTATTATTATAATTATTATTATATTATTATTATTATTATTATTAATAATAATATTTTTTATTATTATTATTATTATTATTATTATAACCACCATTCCATCATCTATTTCATGCAAGGATGAGTGAATTGCCATCCTAAATTAATAATAATAATCTGAGCTAGTAAAACTTGTAAAGAAAGATATTGAAACACATTTATTATGTTGAGATCTAAGAAATGATTTTTGTCTAATGAATTTATATACTCCACTTTAGTTTAAGGATGTTTTATGTTTAACTAAATATTATTGCATACAGTGATATGGGTCGAAAAACAAAATCCTCCATTTTTATTAGAAATAAAGTACCAAAAAGGGATTCCAACCTGGTACATGTGAAAAATTTATAAATATAACTTTGTCTAGGTCCAGCTAACCTAGTGGCGCCCTGATAGACCATATTCACTTGTTGTTCACGTAGATATGCACTTGAGATCCAATCAAGAGATAAGAGTGGGTAAAATCTACAGTTGGATGTATTGAGAGATATTTGATTGAGTTACCAGTGTACTCAATCACTTGATTTCCATATACCTGAGTTATAATAGTTTGTTCTGAATAATAATTGCTTATAGTTTGATCTACTTGTTTATTGAGGATACAATGCCTGCCTAACTAGGGTTTGAAATAGGACAGACACCTTAAATGACTAGTCTACAGGCATTATTGTTTATAATTATACTGTGATATCTTTAATTTCTAATTATAGAAATATGTTTAATTTATTCCTACTCATCATTTTAATATTTATTTACTATTATAGCTACTATCCAGGAGTATGTTTCATTAAATCCAACATTATTTTAAATATTATGATCTTATACATTATAGACTACCTATTTATGTTACAATGAATTTTTGATCACTTAATTAAGTTACAATGGCAATATGTTGGAGATAGGCATCTTGATGTTTTCATATATTTTTGGCTACAATGCCTTTGGACTTGGGTAAAAATATAAAATGATAATATTTTACTTAATTCCATTGATCCAACTTTATTTAAGTTCTAATCCAAGTTAATTTAAGTTACAATTATTTTTTCGTTTATTAAGTTATGGTATTTGAATTATGGATATTTTAATATATTTGGATCTTTGATCCAACGTTATTTTAAATATCATGATCTTATACATCATAGACTACTCAGGTATGGTAATAGTTATATTTGAATCATTTCTACCTTTATTTATATTTGAATTCTTTTGACCGACAAAAATTTTGTTACAATATATATATATTAACGTCCATATATATAACTTTATCTGTCTAGCCTACTTATGCTATCTATCTGTCTAGTCTGTTTATCTCTCTACCAGACTGCCTATCTAATTAATTACCATCTTTCTATCCATCTACCCATTAATTCATTCATTCATTTACACAACTAATTTTATCTATTTATTTCTCTTTATTTTTATTTCGTATCTATCCGTCTATCATCTATGTATCTATCTATCCAATCTATCTATTTACTTACATGTCTATTTATATTTTTATCTATCTGTCTGCTTTTTTGTATATGTTTCTATTTATTCATCTGTCTATTAATATATCTATCTGTCTGCTTGTCTGTGTGTCTATCTGTCTGTTGACAGTTTGATTTTTTTATCTGCCTTCTCTGTGTATCCATCCGTATGTGTGTACTTATCTACGTATTATGTATAGACATGATGCAAATATTTTATTTAAAAATTTTATGATAATTTTTTTAATGAAGTCTGACTGTCTAAAATATCCAATAAAAAAGATTTCAGACTTGGCATTATGTTTGTTTATTTGCTTGTTTTAATCTTAAAAAAAAAAAAAACATTTAAATGATTATATTTGTGTCACTTTTTAAAAAAAACCCGCTTGATTTCTTTGCAAAAATAATCAAATGTCTGTTTTATATATATTGGTGCAGTTGTCCGCATGTTCGATTCAAATTATTTGAAAATATATTAATTTCTCACCCAGTGGCTAAATAGTTAATACATTTAAATTCGAAATTGTCAGCGAAAAGGCTTTTTGAATGACGGTTTTTCACTTTTGTTATGCATTTTATAATTCAATAATGGATATTCAGATTTATCCTGGCTATTCGGAAAAAAGATTGACAAGAAAAATTGAATCAATAAACATTTTACTGACAAACATTTTATATAAAAATCTAAACTCTGATTTTTTTTTATGATGCCATATAAATTAATGTCTTGTTTATGTATTCAAAGTATAATTTCATATAAATGTTAATGTTAAATTCTAAAACAAAATATTTTATTACATATTTTAAAATAAAATGAGTTTATTTATCATAATATTTACATATTATGATAACTATAAAAAGGTCTACGGCTGGTAAATAATTTATAAAATCAAAAATACTGGGAATTCACAACTACTATTAATAAATAAATATTAATAACGTAATTAGTTATATTATTTTTTAAAATGAATTGATTATATTTTCTATTAGATGCATTATAATTATCTGTATGATTTAGGATACTAAACATTTTATTTAATATTTGTGTATATTTCATAGTACATGTGTCCAAATAAAGAAAATAATATCTACTTTATGTGAAATGAAACTCACATTTATTCTGATATATGGTTGGATATATTTAAGGATTGAGCTCAACTGATAAAACATGTTTTTAAAACTAATTCTATGAGAGATATATTAGAAATTAATTGTTACATATACAATATTGCTTAATATCTTATTTCACTGTGAACTTATTTTACACCTTGCTTTTTATAATATATATATATATATGAAAAACCATTTGTCATTTCTAATTTTCGTTTTAATTTAAACAACTCGTTTACTCTCACATGTAATTATTTAACACTTTTAACTTCTGGAGTACACACAGTTTCAAACATATTTTTTATTAATATTAATCGTACTACAACATAACAGAGAGATATATTAGAAATTAGTTGTTACATATACAATATTGCTTAATATCTTATTTCACTGTGAACTGTTTAGAGGCTGTTATAATGCTCTGAAATGTAAGTTACAAATATTGATACATGTCAGTTTTCAAGTAAACCAAGATGGCAGCCAATATTTTTGATACATATAGAGTTTTGAAGACCTATAATCTACTGAAGATGTGTTAATTGTTAGATTAAAACAAAATTAATAAATCGATTGTTAAATGTTTTTAAAAGGAATAAATACTGATAAATTTCATTAAGAATCTTTATTCCATTTTTATTTTTATTTTATTTATATTATAATGTGGGAAGCAATGAGACGCTCTTAACATTGTCATACTTTGGTTCAATTCAGTGTGTTTCTTTGTCAGCAGTTTTTTTTTTTTTGGTAAATTATCATAATGATAAAAATTTGGAACCTTCCTGTTACAGAATATGATGCAATGGAGCATTTCCAAAGGTACGGAATCCTGCCCTCCCAAAAAATGTGTATTAATGGTGATGATAGGATTGTATGCTGCTTGCATGAATAAAGCATAAATATTCTATTTATATATTTTTTCCATTTTTCTATTAATAAGTTAATCCACAAAGAAAATAATACGTAAATACTGTCATTAATTTTTTCATGATGATTTCTTTTTTTAAAAATACCAGTAATAAAAAATAAAATGCAAATATTAAATACAACATTTCCAACAGGTATTTTTTTGTAAACATTGTTGGGGCCTCTCAAAACTCTAGATTTATCAGAAATACAGGCTGTGAACCTTGATTTACTTGAAAACACATAAGAAACAAATATTTATATAAATATTAACATATAAATAAATTTTCTGCAGAGGCAAGATCAGCATTCACAATATACTAGGCCATCATCAGCTACTGAGATGAATATACAATATTATATAAAAGACACTTTTTTAAAGAAAAATATAACTAAAGAAGAACGATTTACTTTTTAAATTTATTACATTCTATTCTCAAAAATATCTTTTTGCACATTACTTTACTAGTATTAAAAAAGATTGTAACATGTTTCTTAATCTTAAACTCAAAAGTAAAAAGCCACTAAAGTCATAACATATATTGATTGTGTCTTGGTCAATGTTTGGATATTAAAAGAATAATCATATAGTAATAACAGATGTAATGTCAAGCATGTGGAGTGGAAATTAGGAGGTTTCCCTGCTTTGTTTCTTTAAAGTCTCAAAGATCAACTAACAGATGATACTAAAACAGAATAATAAAAAAGTAATTCATAAATTAAATCACAACATTTTATATTGTACATAATTAAAAATTAAAAATAAATAAAAATGAAGATTAAAAAAGAAATCCAAACAAATTAAATGGTAAAAGCATAAGATCAACCACTTAACAGTAAAAGTTAAAGTAGATTGCATTATCAAATATAAATTTGGGTTATATGTAATGGGATAAGTTTGATTCATCAATTCTAGCATTTATATTCCTATAAATTCAGAGTAGTTTGCTTTATGCAAATTATTATAAAATAAAAAAAACAACTACAGAATTATGATTTAAGTTAAATCAGCAGCACAACCATTTAACACATTTTTGATTATTTAGATATTTATTATAAAGTTTTATCAACAATATTTATATTTCTTCATATGCTTATCATTATTGTCAACAATTTTGTTTTCTCACTTTGATTTATAATGAATCCTACTGCATTTTGCATCCATTACTCATGCTATTATAGTAAAGTAAATGTCCACTTTTAAATTAGTTGTCTTTTTATCTTCTCAAAGTCCAAGGACATCTCATTTAATAATAGATTTTTTTTCAGTTCATGTAATATTCCTTTACTTGAAAGCTATTTGCAGATGTAAGGAATTAATGAAAATGTTATCATTGAATGTCAAGTCTGAAATTAGGGGGTTCTTAGCACTCTTATCTTTGGCCATCTATTGATACCTTGGCTGATGACTTTACAAACTCATGATTAAAGCCTATATTTTAATTTTGTCTGTAATTATTACAAGTATCTGACCTCAAAAACACATCCATACATACATTCATTCTACAATCTAAATAATTCATCTGATATTTCCAGTTAAATCCATAATGTTTCTTGGTCTTAAACTCGGAGATAAATGTCAATAAACACACCATACAGAATGATATGTGCCAGTGGACAATCCATTTATATTTGTTTAATAACAGCTTCAATCATAAGAATGTATGGAATAAACATTAGAAACTTGATCTATTTTGTGTTTTAAGTCCTCAAAGAATAATTAACAATTTTGTTTCAGTTATCAGAAAACCTCTTTTTGCTGTGTATTTAATAAGAGTAGGTATATCGATCTTTAATTAAGTTTAAAATTTATATCTTGACTAAAAATAATTTGATGTTTATTTTTGTAAGTAATTACTAATAATTATTAACATACTTATCTGAAGTAGACAGTAATACATATATGAGTGTAAGAAATTTGATAGTAGTAGATTAAATTGTAATTAGAGGGGATTTGAATCCAGACTTTCAATCTCTCTTTGGTCTTCCATTTCATCATATACATCCAATACACATGCATAAGGTGAAAAAAACATGTATGTGGTTATGTGTATCAGTTTTCTAAGATGTAGTTGATGACTAAAAGAAGCTTGAAAATCTGGATTCAAATCCCTTCTAATTATATCTAGCTTAAGTATATATACTATATTTGCATTTTAGATTAAATTGTAGTAAACAGATATAGATTAAAACATATGCTGATTAGTAAGAAATATTGAATAAAATTTTTATAAATGTATTAGTAAAATTAGCCTTTGTGCAGAAATAAATTATGAAATATTAAGTTTAAGATTGCATGTACATTTAGTGAATTGTTATAATGGGCATTGTTTTTATAAGTGAGAAGTTTTTTATTGGGCAAAGTAAGTTGGTTGAAATTTTTGTCATCAGTATTTGTGCTATATCTCCAAATCATTTTTAGTATTTGTCTTTTTTTTATCTTTTAATAATATAATCTTTCAGTTTTTTGAGCTTATGAATTTTGTATTCAATTTTTCTGAGAGTCATAGATCCTTAGTAATAAATTATAATCTTTGTCTGGATACTAGAGCTTATAAAAGTAATAAAGCAACTTCAATCTGGTTATTTGTACTTTAAGAACTCACTTTTAATATTTTCATTTTAAATAAGACATTACTCCTACTACTTTGAAAAATGTGTAAATATTAATATACATCTATAACTTTTTCATCTGGAAAATTATTTATTAAAATATCGAGCCTAATTCAAATAAAGTAACTGTCAAGTAAAAATCACGATTCAAATAATGAAATATGCATAAATCTTTTCCATCATTCTCATCACTAGTCTGAAAATTTAAATATAGTTTACCTATCTATTGCCTATTAATTACTCAAATGTACAAAAGATGGCGCTAGAATAAAATAAATAGTAAGTAGGGAGTTGGAGAGATGGAGAACTAGTATGGAGAGTAAAACGAGTTTAAATATATATAAAAGTAAACGGAGCATTGGGTGTGAGTTAATTTATGATAATAGTAAGGAAAGTAGTTTATTGTTTAAGGCTTGAACGGGATCTTTAGCAACAAGGGAATATACACGTAAATGGAAAAATATGGGTGATTTAGTCTGCAAGTTGTTTAAAGAAGGCATAGAAAATATTACGCATCTGTTACTTCAATGCAAATGTTTGGAAGCAGAAAGGGTACAAATAATGAAGTTATGGAAGGTTAAATATGAACAAAGTGATTATACAGAAAGTGAGTTATTGGTTTTTATGCTAGGTTTGGGAAAAAATAAGGGGGATTTAGATATGAAGGTCATGGAGTTGACAAAGATTATGTTGTAGGAATGGGATGGAGCAGATTATGGGAAAACTTAGGGTGGACAATGGAAAAGGAAGGGAAAGTAGCTAACAGTTTCTCTGGGCATAGCTGCTGAGAGATTCCTGACTCTGTTTAAGGAGAAGTCACAGTACATCACATCACATCATAAGTTACCGTTCTTAATTTAGCTTTGATAATAAGTTGATGTCTGTGCCTTTTCTTTATAAAGATTTTTTTTTTTTAAATGAAGTATAAAAGACATAATTTTTTTATTTGAAAATTTGTGATGATAGGATTTACTATTAATTATTTGTTAGATTATTTTCATCATCTAATATTAAGTATTGAATGTTTTTAGAAAATTTTAAACTTCATATAAACTGTCCAAATACTTTCAGCAGTTAATAATAGATAAAACACAATGCTTCAAATGGTATTATTTTTCTTTCTTCTTCATGTATTGCTGACCTTATCATTGACAGTAGTAACATGAGAATCAAATCTGGACCATTAGATTTATGAATATTGAATTTTAAGATAATGTTCCAACCAAGTGAATTACTCTTCCAAAGGCTATAGGCAGTATAAATTTTCTAAATTTATCTCTGAGGTCTTCCTGATTTCTCCACAGTTTTGTTTTCAGACATTGTGTATCATCACACTATGTTAACTTACATAGTTACTTGTCATTGTCATATGATCAACTTCTTTGAATTTATTTTCTTTGTTCTTTTTCTTTTCTGTATTCAATATTTTTGTATTTTCCAAATTGAACGTATGTCCATTAGTACATACATGGTAGCTACTTTAGATATAACTGTTTCTCTTTTCTCATAATCAATTTGGGTTCTTTTAATTTTTTTTAAATGAAACAATTGGTCTTATCAATATACATCTTCCCACATTCACATAATTACAATATATGCAGTTTGTATTTTTTAGCATTTGCAATTTAGGTTTTGTAATGTTAGAATTCCTCTTAGTGTGATATGGCTTTGGAATGTTGTTTGGATTTTATATTCACTGCAGATTTTCTTTAGTTTGTCTGATATTCAAGATATATATGTATACATTACATGACCAATAATTGTTTTTTCTCTTGTTATTTTTTTGTTGCCTAAGGTTTTCTAAATAGCAGTTGAGGAATAACCATTCTTTATGAGAGTTAATTTTATGTAGATTTTTTATTTTTCCAATTCACTGTTTTCTAAACAAACTTCTTTTGTTCTGCTTCATAATTATAGTAGCACTCCATGTTTTGTGTTTCTGATGTGATTAGATGTATATCTTAATTATTTCCTTATGTGTGTGGGATTTCTGTAAATTGTAGTTTTGACTTTTTTATGTATGAATCTTGTCACAAGAACATCCCAGAATGCCAATTTATGTTTTTTTTCTGATTCCATTGTGAATTTAAGTGGATATGTGTTATCTACTAACCTAATTAAATCAGACAAAACTCTCCATACAGTATTGCCACTCAATGCAAGCCAGAGTAATCAATGGATGCCAGAAGGCTTGTGCATAAAATCCCCATCTAGTGCTTACTCTTCCAATATTCCCAGAATAATTTCTGCTTTGTGACCTTTGTCAGTGAGGAGACTGGGATCTGAGAGGACTGTACCTAGATTTTAGGATTTAATGGAACCCTCCAGAAGCCATCTTTTATCTCTACTTAACTACAAAACTATGAGTATTAAATTAAAAACACAATATTTTCAATCCAAACTCAGTACCTTATATAGTCATATAGGTCTGAACTCACTTCAGTACCTATACATTTTGGTGTCTCTGGTTCTTTAGTAACCATATCCATACTATTGTATTAGGCAGGATTAGTTTTAAGCCAATAAACATCACATGATCACCATTTCTTATGTTTGCTTATACCTGTTATTAAAACAGTCAAAACTCTCCATACAGTATTGCCACTCAGTACAAGACAGAGTAATCAATGGATGCCAGAAGGCTCATGCATAAAATCCCCATCCAGTGCCTACTGTAATATCCCCAGACTAGTTTCTGGCTTGTGGCCTTCATCAGTGAGAGGCCTTGGATCTGAGAGCACTGCATCTAGATCTTAGGATCTAATGCAACTCTTCAGCAACCACCTTTTATCTGTACTTAATTATAAAACTATGAGTCTTAAATTGAAAACAATCATGTTTTCAATCCAAGCTCATTAGCTTGTATATTTATACAGGTCTGAACTCAGTTCAGTACCTATACACTTTGGTGTCTTTGGTTCTTTAATAACCAGAGCCACCATTATTCTATCTGTCTTGCACTGATTGGCAATACTGCATGGAGAGTTTTGCCTGTATTAATAACAGTTATAAGCAAGCATAAGAAATGGTGATCATGTGATGTTTATTGGCTTAAAACCAATCCTGCCTAATAGGATAGTGGTGGCTATGGTTATCAAAGAACCAAAGACATCAAAATGTATAGGTACTGAACTGAGTTCAGACCTATGTGATTATATAAGGTAATGAGCTTGGATTGAAGTTTTGTAGTTAAGTAGAGATTAATGGCAGCTGCTGGAGGGTTGCATTAGATCCTAAGATCTAGGCGCAGTGTTCTCAGATTCAAGGCTCTTCACTGGCAAAGACCACAAGCCAGAAACTAGTCTGGGGATATTGGATGAGTGGGTACTAGATGGGGATTTTATGCACAAGCCTTCTGGCATGCATTGATTACTCTGTCTTGCACTGAGTGGCAATATTGTATGGAGAGTTTTGCCTGTTTTAATAACAGTTATAAGTAAGCATAAGAAATGGGGGTCATGTGATGTTTATTGGTTATACATTAACCTGTATAATATTACTAATTGTTAAATGTATTTGGAAAGCTTAAATATAAAGTTTAATTTTTTTCTAAAAACATTCAATACTTGATGTGAGATGATGAAAATAATTGAATAAATAATTAATAATTATTTATATAAAAAATTAAATGAACTGAAAATACTACTACTTAATTCACACTAGTTTATGCTTTGAATATTTGTTTTTGAAGTCTAAGCTGTTGAAAGATGATCAAGATAAATTATATAGAAGTGGCAAATTAAAAACAAATAAAGTGAAAGAGGTAGTTTTTTTTAATGATAATGGAATCTAATAACATAAGGATAGGATAATGTAATTAAAAAAAAAAATTTTTTTTTATTAAAAAAAGATGAGCGGCAGAAATGAAATGTTAATTGGAATAATAACTGGGTAATAAAAAATAACAAGTCGATAAATTTATTTTGGTATATAATTGTTTTGATGAGAGGAAGTATTTTAGTTGGGTAACGGAGTGTGGGTTGGAGAGCATATACGCTGGGAACAGGAAATTCTGATTTGAAGAAGCCGTTTTATATTACCTTATTTACATAACAATAACTAAGAAGAATTCAATACCCTTTTAGATTCTAAAGAATAGTTGTTTTTAAGGTAAAACAACTAGAACTTGATAACATATTAGGATTTTTTTTTTTTAATAATCATGTAATTTAGAACTATTTTTAATAACAGTATAGCACAATTAAAAATCGAAAGAAAAAAGATGTTAAATGATTAATTTGCTTTAAAATAAAAGTTTTATTTGATTTATTAAACAATATTAATTAATATTACGTATTTTGGAGACCATTTATTTTCTTCACATATATGTGGTCATGTGTATCGGATGTATGAGATAGAGTCGATGGGTGAATTGTAGCCACAGATATGTAATTTTAGAAAATTTTTGATAGAATTTATAATTTAAAGCAATATGTGTCAATAAAATCACTGCTAATTTTATAATTTATTATTTTAGCCATAAAAATTATTATTTTATATAATGTTGACATTTTTTAAAAGATATATTTGAAACTCCTGTTTTTCCATACATTCTTGAACAAGATGTAGATATTTAATCTTTAACTGAGTTTTAAAGTTTTTATGTACGCTAGAGATAATCTCTAGTTTTATAAATAATTATTAATAATCCTTAATGGATCTATCAGAAATTGTGAATTATGAAGTTGTCAATGGAAAAAGTTCTACATTGCGATAAAAATGTATTTTTTTTTTTTTTTTATAATTCACAAATACAAAACTTTCAAAATAAAATTTTAAAATTATAAAGAGGCATTATTAATATATGTACATACAGTGTACTCACATAAATAATTATTTTTTTATATAAACTGCAATACCAACTTCATGTATAAAACTTAGGGTATTTTTCATTTACAAGTAAATAATTATAAACTGTAAATAAAAAAACATATTAGTGTATTTCTTTTTTTTTTAATAGAAAGCTTTACTTACAACAGCAATTTATGTTTTAGCCAAACTCTGTTAACCAGCTTCATAATATATATTTTATGCACCTACTTATGTTAGTAGTAATGATGTATAAGATATTTAGAAATGAATCATATTGTAGTGAACATTAATAATTTAAAGTGGTTTTCAATAGTCAATAAAGACAATTCAAATCAGCTTTTTTATATTTCACAAAAGATCCCTGAGGATTTTTTTAACAGAAAAAATTTGAAATTATGGATAATAAAATCACACATATATGTCAAATACATGATAAGTGTTTAAATGTTTAGAGTATAGGGTCATGTGATCTATGACTCTTATTTTGACTATTTATGATGTTTGTCTTTCTAAATGCACTCCCCTTATTATCTAAAATTTACTAATTATCCAATCTTCCAATAGGAGGCTCTGGAGTAAATAAAATTATTTTATCCTGCATAGATTACTGGTCCCTAAGTAATAAACCATTTTCAAATTTACAAAAACATACTGAATGCAAGCGTGAAAAATTATCGTATATTATCTGTTTTATAACACTGAGTTTGCAAATATTTCGTAACTAAAGCATTACATTGTAAATGACATCATCATGCTAAACATATACTTTGATCTGGAATAAAATCATTATCACTTTTTGTTTATGTAATAACAGAGATGCTTAAAATGAACATTAGTGAATTTTAATTGACAGTAGTACTAATTGAATTGTGGTCCCTGCTTAAACAAAGCAATTTTTTATGTTGTATTATAAATCAAATTAACTCATAACAATTATATTATTGAGAGATAATACATGATGATAAATTTATAGAGATAGTAATGGTCCCAGATTCATCAGTATTGGTCAGATGAATATTATTATGCTGATTATAAAAAATAAAAAGTATATATTTTTATTATGATAAAGATTTTTCAACTGGTGAAGGAAGTATCGTAGCTTCTACAGATTCTAATTTGTAATTTCTTTTATTTTATCTTATGTTAAAAGCTTCCCATATTTTGAAGGCCTTTCCATGTCATAATGATTACCATATTGATCCAAATTACATATAATCTGGCATTCCACTGCTTGCTGAGTAGACTTTCAATTTTTTCTGTCAGATGGCTCGCAATCAAATAACTAACTACAAAGAAGTGGAAAGAAAATGAGTATCTGTCCAATGTTGTTTAGAATTTAAAGATCCTAAGCAGGACATCACATGAATAAAAGGTGTCTTTGTGCAACTAAATTTCAGTGTCCCTAATACATGAATTAATCTGGCCTGAGGATGGCATGATAGCACGAGACCTCACAATTATTAAAATCCTGGGCCTGTGAGATCTACATTTTTTTGCAAAAATAAAGAAAACAGTTTATTACATGCTAAATGAAACTATGATTTCTTTTTTTTTTTTCCAAAGGTCTGTAGACCCTACAATGATATCATATGTGCAGTATTACAATGTTAGAAATACTGATTGCATGGAAAAGCAGAAGTTTCAATTACATTGTATATGAGAAATCAGCATAGTTCAAGAACAATTCTCTTATTAACATTTTTATGTAAAGAAAGAAAATTCACAAATAAAATAAATTGACATTTATTAATCGATTCACAATAAAACTTTGAAAGAAATAAAATATACTTTTTTCATTATATGAATTTCATTTTGTTTCTCAAATGTTGATTCAAAATCATATCTCTAGTAAATAAGTAATTATTTATGCATTATAAGTACTAATTTGTTCAACTTTAAAATATCTATATTTGCAAGTAAAATAATTTATTTTCTGAAATATCAAAATGTTTTTAATTATGTGGAAAGGACACCTTTTCCCCCATGCCCATGGAATAAAATTAGTTAATTAAAACAAAATAAATTCTATATAATTTTGTTTAACAAAAGACACAGTAAAATATTAAATTATATATTTTAACTTCTGAATGAAGTTTTCATTCTTTGTTTTAAAAAAAAGGTGAGAACATTGTTTAAAATTAATCAATTACATTCAAACCTAGCTTAAGTAAAAACATTACATTATGTTACTGAATCGGGTCTCCTTATATTTCTACAAGTTATACAGGTTCTATTAACATATATAACTGCATATATATCTCTGTTTATATGCATATATAGTTAATATATTTAGACAGCCAAATCGTGACCTCATAGAAATAACAAATCAATGAATTACTCGGAGGCCATGACTATCTTTCCTGGTTATCCAGAATCCAATGTATTACAGCAGAATTATTGTTGTATGGATTAATATAAAACTTTTAAATCTAAAACAGCTCATTTCTTTTTATTAGAGCACCAGTATAAGTGAGGTAATTCGCCAATATGCTGTTTCTGTATTAGTCAAATAATTTACTCTTTATTTTCTTTATATTTGTTGAATTTCCCCAAGCAAACACTTTTATATGCAAGGAAACAATTACCTAAATTATAAACAAATATTTCATAAAAATGTAGATAAAATAACAATGAAAGACAGTTTATAGTCTTTTCCTTTCCACATACCCTTTCTATAGACTAATAACATATATAAGAAACAATTAATGGTATTAATTAGTAAGAATAAAACATATATATCATCAAATTATTAAATTACATTACAGATAGCAATATTCAGAGTTCTTTTAACCTTTTAACCGCTAATTATATTATTGGTTGTATGAGGTAAAAATCAAATCTTTTAATTGGCCAACTCACAAACTGAAGACAAAGCCTATTGTTAAAACATATTCGCCTATAATATTAAATTCAACTCAGATATGTTTATAAAAAGTATATTACTAATTTTTCAGGTTATGAAGAGAACGAAAGTTCTTTCAAAAATAAATTGCTATTTATTTATTCTAAAATATTCAATTTCAGCAACATAAAAGCTATAATATAAACAAAAAGGTCGACTTTTACGTTATAGAAAAGTAAATATTTCTTTTAAATATTTCTTTAATATTTTTACTAAAATCTTCAATATTTTTCGAAAATAATTTTGTTTTTTTATTATTCTCTCTGAAAATAATTTGTAATTTCCATAAATATAATTTTATAATAATTTATATCATGTTTGAAATGAAAATCTCAGCGTTTTTCTTTATTTTCTTTGATCAGGCGGTTTCTTTGTTCTTTCCAGCCAATCAGAATGTCTTTTTCAGCTGAGAGCATGCTAAGAACCAATCACAAATAATGTTCTTTCTTTGTTTAAGTTTAAATGCGTTTTTTTTTATTTTTTACTTGTAAAATAAATCGGAAGAGGGCACCATCTTACAGAACTTTTAAAAACCTATTCAAAACCTATCAAACGAATTTTTTAGCATAAGAACTGGCAGGGTTAGAGTGATGTCAGATGTCTACGAGGAGCCTCGTAATTCATTAGCAAGTTTGTGTTTAGATTTATTTTTAAGTTCATATGTTTGATGAAAAGTAGCAGATAAAAAACGGATTTTATAAATATTCATTTCTCAAAGCTTACTGCAGATTTTTATGTAGTCAGTTTGTAGTATAGCCATAGTTATGGGTTTGAAAGTTGAAACTTTTTCATTAGTTGGTCCCCAATCTATTACTGAATAGGCACTTATCATATTTTAGAAATTAATTCTTCTATCAGGTTGTTCTGGGAGCTGGGCATGATATAGATATGGTGATTTGGTTTAAAGAATCACTTCAATAATAGGGTTTTGAGGAAGTCATCAACGGACATATTGGTTCTTTAGTCATGCATATGGATCATTTGTCTGCTATATGTATGGGCTTCCATATTGTTAATCATGTCAATCTCAATTATTACTGAATTCTTAGAAATTAGAGTGTAAGTTGACCATACACAGCTTAATACTCTGGTTGTTTTCAGCTTTGCATGTCCCTTCTCAATAATGTCTTTCTTTTTTTTATAAGACTGTGGATCACTTTTTATATTCTCCTGACATCTTGTACACATTTATTTTATCACACTTTTTCTTTATAGCTTTATTCCTGTGGGTATTTAATCCCACACAATTGTTATTACCACATACATTTTTCTTTTTATTTATTTTTAAATAAAAAATATACAACCAAACCGATATTTTTTTATTTGTCTTATATGTAGTACACATTTCTATCTACAAAATGAAAATACTTTTTAACCTCAAAGCAAAATGTGCAGTTACAAAACCTAAAATACAACACAAAAGATAGTTAATTATTCATATATATTCTTTATAAATTATTTTATAAAATTAAAACTAAATTTTTCTCTAATTAAGTTTCATTATAATTCAACATTCCTGTTGGCCATCTTTAATTTTTTATAAATATCTTTATAGATAAGACATTTCTTTCATCAAGTACAGGTAATTTAAATTAAGTTTTAATCTATATATTTTAATTACACTCATATATTTTCTGAGTAGAGTTAATAAATATTGATGTATAATATCAAACGTTAAATACATTATTTTCTTTTAACTTATATACATTATTTTCTTTTAACTTATATATATATATTAACAATCTTTAACTCTCTCTTTGAGTGTTAGTACATTTTGTACTATGTAATTCTCTTATATTTAAATAAAAAATATGTGCAATAATAACGTGTTTCTAACAATGGAATTATTTATAAATGTAAGCACTTTCATTTGTATATAAATTTTAATAATTATTATTTGGCACCCCCATTGATGAAATGCCTTTGTGCCCCATACCATCTGCATACCTACATGTGGCGGCTGTGGTGTCAAGTTAATTTGGGTCGTTGAAATGAATATCAATGCTTCGTATAATAGATAATAAATATGATTGCAATATGATGCAATTATGACTACTATTGAGAAGAGTCACATGTCCTTGAGCTCTGAATGGTATATCATTTTTTGAGCTTTGAGTGAAATGCCATGCCTCCCTAAGCTTGAGATCAAGATTATCTTTATCCTACTTTGAAAATTTATGGATGTTCTGTGTTCTGAATAAAGTTTTCATATTTTGTTTAAAAAAAAGTGAGAATGTAGTTTTCAATTAAACAGTTAAATTCAAAACTAGCTTAAATAAAAATATTAAAGTTACCTTAGAAAAGCCTGACATAAGAACAATTCTGATTTAAATTTGGAAAATAACTATTTTTTTATCTAAACTAGTCTGTCAACAAAAATAAATGGAAATTTGGTTCTGTGCTATGATAGAGCGATCAATTCTGGGCTGGAAGATTTATAGATTGTAGCTTCATCTTTGTATATTGGTGAGAGAACTTCTTGTTAATTCCTGAGTCATAAATCATATGATTACTATTATTTAATAATAAAAAAAATTCTATTTTTATAAACTGACAGTGATCAACATTTTATAATTGTTTTATTTATTAAAAGCAACCATCCTCTCCCAGTAGAGTATAATAGGTAGTAAAATGATGAACGTCAGTGCTAAAGGTTTTTGAACCGCTAATTCAGATGCGTGAATATCTTCATTACTTTTTTTTATAAAATGTATTTAGTGCACAGATTAACTTTTATTGCTTCAAGACCATAGGTCATAAAACAATTCATATTATATTTAGATGGTAGATTTGGTTCATAAATTCACTGTATACTTCATTTCTAGCATTATATGAATGGATAAAAAGTACTATTTACAACAGCTTCTTTATTTTGTGGTGATGCTACAGTGGTATGAGATTTCAGAAGACATCTTTACATTGCTGCTATTTGACACATAATTTCCATATTGTTGTAAAATCCTTTTAAAATTGCATTTTATTTGTTGTCAAGGGTCTAAATCTTTTACTGAAAAAGTCAATGAGAATTTTGGGGATAATTTGGTTTTGGTGATAGTATTTGACAAAAGTAGACCCATGTTTGTTATGGTTTCATTTTTTTAATGCAAATGAATGGGAAAAAAACAAACAAGTTAAATATTTATTTATTTTATGCTCTTTTAATAATTAAAACTTAGGTATAAAATATGTTCATCATCATCACCATCATTAACCATTATCAATCCACTGCAGGATGAAGGTCTCTCCAAGTTCAATCCATCTTCTCTGAACTTTAGCTTCTCTTCTCCACATCACCCCTGCACCCTTTCTCATCCATCCATCTCACATGTGGTCTCTTTCTGAGTCTTTTACAATCTCTTAGAATCCAGTTTAAGACTTCAATTGTCCATCTATTATCATTTCTTCTAGCAATATGTCCAACCCAACTCCACTTCAATCTTTTAATCTTTTCAATGAGGTCAGTAACACTTGTTTGTTCTCTTACCCATACATAGCATTTTCAATCTCTTCTTTTTACTCCCAGCATGCATCTCTCCATACTTCTTTAAGTGATCTGAAGTCTCTATTGTTTTTCTATTAAGTATCCAAGTCTCAGATCCATAAGTAAGAACTGGAAAAATACATTTGGTAAAAACCTTTTTTTTCAAACACATAGGCATTTTTCCTTTTAGTATCAAGTTATTTCTACCAAAAGTACTCCAACCAAGTTTAATTCTATGATTAATTTCATTCATTATGTTTCCATCTGTAGTAATAATCTGACCAAGGTATTTGTAACTGTTAACTTCTTCTAACTCATCATAGTCGATCTTTATTTTCATATTTTGAGCAGATTGATTAAACATTACTTTAGTCTTTTTAGCATTTAAAAATATGTTGCAACACACACACAAAAAACAAGCAAATATTCAAAACATTTATTTAAATAAATAACGTTCAAAATACTTCAAAAAATATTTCACAAATTTTATTTTATTTCGGATGATATATACATGAGAATAAATTATAATATATGTATATACTGTAGATAATGAATATTGATATATAAATATCATAAAAGTGACTAATATCACGAAAATATTACTTAAACAGAATCATTTGCAAAAAAGTTTAACCCTATGTTTTATGAATCATATTTACCATAATTTTATAAATACTTTTTAAGCCTGGCTTTAACCTGTATCAAATGTACCTTGAAATTTAAAATAGTCAAGCAATATTTTTTATTGCTGAGAGAGGGAACTCTCAAACCATGACACAAGATAGTGACTTTTATAAAGATAGGATGGCCGTTCTTATCTTTATAAAAGTCTCTATCTTGTGTCGTGGTTTGAAAGGTTCCTGTATTGGCAAAACAAAGATATTACTTGACTATTATAAATTTCAAAGTACATTTGATACAGGTTAAAACCTCTTTTAAAAGTATTTACATATACTTCTTGTGTGCTTAATAAATAATTATAATTCCATAATTTTATAAATAATATGATATTAGTCTTTTTAAAGTAAAAAGAGCACTAGCCATAAGTGATTATAAACTTATTAAGATTTTAGTACATGTTTAAAGTTCATCTGGTCATATTGTTGAATCTGGCAAAACAAAACTTTTAACCTATTATTATACCATATTTTTTTCATTTTTAATAGATATCTTACTCAAGCATCCATAAAGATCTTGCCTTGAGTTGGTAGTAGAGATAGACTTTTTTAATAGAATTGTTTTTCTTATGACCAAACTCATCTTTTGGTATTTAATGGGAAATTTGGAAAATAGGCAGCACCTGATTTGAGTATGATATTTTTTCTATGTTGTTATTATTCTATATTAATATTTGTTTAAACTTTCTCTTTATTTTTTTTTATTACTACAGTATTCAACCACCTATCAAGAAGCTTATTTCTAGAAATGATTGTAAATCTAATCTTTGAAGAATAAGATGTTAGTCTATGATCAATGCTACTCCTAAGTAGCATAGAATAAGATCATTGGACCAGTTTATGATTTGTACTCTTGTCATTGAAAAGTCCTTATCCTGGAGTGACATATAGATTTTAAGATGAGAATGATGGAAAAAGTTAGATTATAGAGAGAGAGAATGATAAAGGAGAGTTTATATATAAAAAGAAATAAACTTGTGCTGAATAGAATAAATTATGTAAATGATATATGTTAAGTAAAGAATAAATTTGAAGGTAAAGGTATTGTTTTTAAAGTAATTACTTAGGAGGTATAAAAAAAAAAGGAAAAAAATATTTGTAGCTTTTTAAAAAGAAACATATAGATAAAAAAATGTTTTGGGAGTAAAAAAGTAATTAAGTGTAATAGTAAGTAAATAAGTATGTAGTGTATATATAATGTAATATATGAAAAAAAGATGTATTGATAAATGAAATGAAAATGTTATTGATTTTTTTATACTAAGGATAAATGCATTTTTATATTTTTATTTTATTTTTTAATTGTAATGATAATTATAAAGATGTAACTATGTATTTTGTAGATCCTTGAAAAATGCCTACAAATAAAGTGGTCGAAACGTTGGATATTTAAACAAGTATATATATATATATGGTGATGGAAAAAATAAGATTTTGGAAAGGCAAAAAGGAGAGTGTACATTTTTTGATTGGATTTAGTGGAAAAGAACATTATATTTCATATGTCCTATATATATTTGAAAGAAAAAAAAGTGTGTGCTGTTGTTAAAAAAAAATAACATCAGTGATAATAAATAAAATATATTTTAGTGTTATAATCGTGATCATAAAAAAACTTCCAAACCTTTCATATCTTTAATAAGAAAAGTTTGCAATTTGTGGGAAATACTTTTTATGAAAATAATATTATTGATGTAGATAAAAATTTTCTATATTACACTTCTGGAAGATGATGATAAATATTTTCATTGTAAATAAATGAAAAAATAGCATTTAGGATGTCCTACAATGTTTGTGTTCTAGAACTGACAGACCTGAGCTGTAATCTATATCTCTTTTATTCAAGAGTTCATAACTTTAACATTGCAATACAGAGTCTGAATATTGCAGCAGGATATTATGTTTCCATATGTATTATTAAGAATCACTTGTGTTTTTTTTTATCTGAAGAGTTTTCTTATGTATAAACTTTAATTTTTTATGATTGAAAACATTTCTTTAAAAACATTATTTCATAAACAAAATAATAATGGAATTGATTATTAATACACTGTCAATTTCCTGTAAAATAATAAACAGATTGTAACATCATTGTTATTGTTCATTTTAAAGAAAAATAATTACAAAAAATATAAAAATAACAAAACATTGAAGCAATAGATATAAAAATACTTTTAAATAAATATTTTTAACTACTGTGCAAATACTAAAAAGTTAAAAATAATATACATAAAAAATATTTTGTAGTAAACACTTTTCTTTACTTTGCACTAAAAAGCCAAAAAATAGTTTTCTTTAACCATAATTAGAGTTTTTATATTTAACTTGAAATAAAAGTGTCAGATGTCCTTAAATAATTTAAGTCAATGTTGGATTTTTACTGCACAGTAAATAAATGTTTATTATCAAATATATGTAATATTTTAATTACAAGTATGTTGTCTCTGCTGAACTTAAACACCTTACAATTTTAAAATATGTATTTTCTGTTAGTTAAAATATATTCCAATTCTGCTGTACCTTCATTTGCATGCTTCCATATCCATTTTCTTTTAACATTTTTCTCAAAAAAAGAATTCAAAATATAATTTTTTTATTTTTCTTCAAACCTCTGAAGTCTATGTTCTCTCTCATTTCTATTACCATTTGCTAATTGCCCTTTAATCTTTCATTTGCTTACCAATTCTAGCATTAAAGCCTCCCATAACAATTTTAAAATGTTGTTTAGTCTGATCAAACACTTTTTGTACTTCTATATAAAAATCTTCTACTATTTCATCATTATGAGAATTTGATAGGGCATAAACCTGAATTATCTGCATTCTATTAAGTTGTATTACTAATCTTGCCACTCTATATAATACACATCAATCTCCACAATGTTGTTCTTCCACTTTTTATTTATAATGAATCCTAATCTACTTGTATTTTCAATATTTGTGCATTTATAATAGAGTACATGTCCACTTTTTAAATAAATAGTCTCTTCACATTTTCTTCTAACTTCACAAATTTAATAATGCCTCATTTAATATAAGACAGTTCTAACAATTCTTGCAATCTTCCTTCACTCAAAAGTGACTTGTGGTTGGAAGTACCTAAATAAATGGTTATCATCAAATTGGGACCTGGGTCTGCAATCAGCACATTCTTAGAACCCTACACTTTTTCCCACTAATTTTTGCCTTGACTTGTGACTTTACAGTCTTCTAGAAATAAGGGCCACGATTTATTTTTGTCTGTCATGATTGTAAATATCTATTAGGAAAAAAACAACCACACACACATTCATTTTGATTTATCAGATAACTGAAAAGAAAGACCATTGTATTTCTTAACCTTAAACTCAGAGATAAAAAACAATAAACTCACCAAGTTGGCTAATGTGTGTTGATGAGCAGTCCATCCTTGTTCAGATACAATACAAATAATCACATGGTAATAACAGCTGCAATGACAAGAATGTATGGAGTGGACATTAGGAATTCATCCTGCTTGGTACCTTTAAGAACTCCAAGAGGAATCAAAGAATCTTCTTTCAGATAACATAAAATTTCTTCCTATAGCCCCAAATCCTTTGAAATATATATATATATATATATATAATATAACTGTTGTCTAAATCTGTTTTGTTTTAAAAAGTAAGTTAAATTCATTTTATATGGTGAGACCTTTGTATTAATTTTTAAATAAACATAAGTATTTTTTCATTTATTTTTCTCATATTTTCATTTATTTATTTATTAAAAAACAGTTTAGAATACGTTTTTTTTTTAAATTGTCATTCATTTTCATTAAATTATACTTTATCTGAAATTATCAAGTCAAAAATTATTGATTTTCGCATGTTGCATGATTAATTTTTGCATTTGTTCATTAACATAGTTTAATTCTGATAACATTGTTAACATTTTTCACATTTAAATTTTAGAATTAATGTTTTATATTTTTTTAGAAGCTGCAATATATTTTGTTTAACTTTAATGTTAAAACAGTTCTTAATGTTCTATTAATTTATATATTAACAAATTGGAAGATGAATCAAATAAAAAAAATGTAATGTTTTTAATAACATCTCTAATTTTTATATAGAATTTGCAGAATTGGTCTTTGGAATTACTTTAGAAAACATTGTTAAAAAAGTAATAAACCTTTTATTAAATTCATTCTATTTGGAACATCAAACATTATATGTACAAATCAACTTATTTTTTTTATATTATCAAGTTAAATGTCAACAAATTTATTATTTAATATAGTTAAATGTTGAAATCTAGAAGCAAAATTTCTGTAAAAAATCTTCAACTTATTATTTCTGGTATTTTAATATCATATGACCTCCTAAACAACCAATCATTCTTTTATTTTACCCTAAGCATTTTTAATATTAATAAAATAGAGGGCTCAAGAGCCAAAGTTTGCTTCATGAAAGCTTAACTGGCTACTTCTAATGCTTCAATGTCACATGACCTACCAATCAAGTAAACATTTAGTTATTTACCTGATACGTTTTTTAAATTGATGGAGTAGATTCTAAGAATTCCTGGACAGATTTACAATTTCTCACTCACTCCTGATTTATGAATGTCACATAACTTCTCAAGCATCTAACTATTCGATTATTTTTTGTTGATAATAAAATATTTACTTAATTTTATACCATGTTTCCCTAAAAATATGAACAAGTCTTATATTAATTTTTGCTCCAAAAGTCATCTTTTTTTTTCTTATACAAAAATGCACATTTATTCAAATACTTCTCTTTACACAAGGGTGTAAAATTCATGTTTCAGGGGCTCCTACAATTCTTTCTTTTGTACTCACCAGCAAATTGCTTTTATTTTGCAATCATCTTATTGGCCAATCAGAATATTGTTCCATATGCATTTACCATTAAATCAAGTGTTAACTGAAGATTGTGAGACAGCAGTGATAATAAAAATGATTACAGTTAAGAATGGTTTCTCCATACAAAAGCAACAAAAAATTCAGCAAATATTTCTGTATTTTTTTAAAAAACACTTCTTTTGGAGAAAGATTGATTAATAAAATGACTTCCATTATAAATCTTTTATGAGAGAAAAAAATATTTAAAAAATCAAACTCATTTTTTCTTTATCTTGAATATTTAAAAGTTACCATGATGAAATTCTAAAACTAAATTGAGCATTCTAAATTTAAATATTAAATATAAATAAGTACCTAAAAATATATACATGAAATTATAAATTATATGATACATTGACTTATATAAATAAATTGTTTCCCTATATAGAATTATGTTTGTCAAAAATGATCGACATGGAAAATATAAAAGAACTATTTAATTTATATTATCATTTATCTAAAGCATTAATGTCAACAATGTTGTTTATTTGTACATTCATTATTTTCAATTTTTCCGATGACCTTCACTAGGTCTTATATTTGAAGTAGGTCTTATAAATATTCTGAAAAAGCAGGCTAGGGCTTATTTTCTGGTTAGGTCTTATTTTGGAGGAAATATGGTAGTAGTTATACTTTTTGAAAAAGTTTATAAACATTTTATAAATATAGGGGATTTAAACACAGACTTTCAAGCACCCTTCAGCTATCCACACTATCTCATACCACTGATACACATGACCACACACATGTAGAAAAGATAAATAATCATCAATATACATACTTCATGCTGAACCAGCACTCATTAGTTAGTCCAGATCATCATCTCCCCCCCACATATATATATATATATGATAAACAAAAATGCAAGTTAAAAAACTTGCTAACGCTTGTATTTATGTCCACAGATGGCGTTCTACCAAAAACACCGATCAAGCGTATGTTTCGTTTACATAAACGTCAGAGTAGCATTCACTATCTCTAACTATAATTCCACTTTCAGATCATGATTTCAAGCTATTTGCTATCATCAGTGAAAGACAGGAATAAAGAAACTAGATCTAAATACAAACTCTGAGCGTTTATGAAACAATTTCTATTCAGCTTGCAAGCGTGAATTTTTTAGACACGTAATGTCTTCAAACTCAGCATAGCAAACCAGATAGCTATATGGGTCTGATCTCAGTTCAGCATCACCACATAGTAGAAGCCTCTGCAATCTATATCATTGCAATAAAGACCTCAAAGGTACATTTATGATAAACAAAAATGCAAGTTAAAAAACTTGCTAACGCTTGTATTTATGTCCACAGATGGCGTTCTACCAAAAACACCGATCAAGCGTATGTTTCGTTTACATAAACGTCAGAGTAGCATTCACTATCTCTAACTATAATTCCACTTTCAGATCATGATTTCAAGCTATTTGCTATCATCAGTGAAAGACAGGAATAAAGAAACTAGATCTAAATACAAACTCTGAGCGTTTATGAAACAATTTCTATTCAGCTTGCAAGCATGAAATTTTTAGACACGTAATGTCTTCAAACTCAGCATAGCAAACCAGATAGCTATATGGGTCTGATCTCAGTTCAGCATCACCACATAGTAGAAGCCTCTGCAATCTATATCATTGCAAGAAAGACCTCAAAGGTACATTTATGATAAACAAAAATGCAAGTTAAAAAACTTGCTAACGCTTGTATTTATGTCCACAGATGGCGTTCTACCAAAAACACCGATCAAGCATATGTTTCGTTTACATAAACGTCAGAGTAGCATTCACTATCTCTAACTATAATTCCACTTTCAGATCATGATTTCAAGCTATTTGCTATCATCAGTGAAAGACAGGAATAAAGAAACTAGATCTAAATACAAACTCTGAGCGTTTATGAAACAATTTCTATTCAGCTTGCAAGCGTGAATTTTTTAGACACGTAATGTCTTCAAACTCAGCATAGCAAACCAGATAGCTATATGGGTCTGATCTCAGTTCAGCATCACCACATAGTAGAAGCCTCTGCAATCTATATCATTGCAAGAAAGACCTCAAAGGTACATTTATGATAAACAAAAATGCAAGTTAAAAAACTTGCTAACGCTTGTATTTATGTCCACAGATGGCGTTCTACCAAAAACACCGATCAAGCGTATGTTTCGTTTACATAAACGTCAGAGTAGCATTCACTATCTCTAACTATAATTCCACTTTCAGATCATGATTTTAAGCTATTTGCTATCATCAGTGAAAGACAGGAATAAAGAAACTAGATCTAAATACAAACTCTGAGCATTTATGAAACAATTTCTATTCAACTTGCAAGCGTGAATTTTTTAGACACGTAATGTCTTCAAACTCAGCATAGCAAACCAGATAGCTATATGGGTCTGATCTCAGTTCAGCATCACCACATAGTAGAAGCCTCTGCAATCTATATCATTGCAAGAAAGACCTCAAAGGTACATTTATGATAAACAAAAATTCAAGTTAAAAAACTTGCTAACGCTTGTATTTATGTCCACAGATGGCTTTCTACCAAAAACACCGATCAAGCGTATAAACGCTCAGAGTTTGTATTTAGATCTAGTTTCTTTATTCCTGTCTTTCACTGATGATAGCAAATAGCTTGAAATCATGATCTGAAAGTGGAATTATAGTTAGAGATAGTGAATGCTACTCTGACGTTTATGTAAACGAAACATACGCTTGGTCGGTGTTTTTGGTAGAACGCCATCTGTGGACATAAATACAAGCGTTAGCAAGTTTTTTAACTTGCATTTTTGTTTATCATAAATGTACTTTTGAGGTCTTTCTTGCAATGATATAGATTGCAGAGGCTTCTACTATGTGGTGATGCTGAACTGAGATCACATATAGTATCTGGTTTGTATGCTGAGTTTGAAGACATTAGTGTCTAAAATTCACGCTTGAACTGAATAGAAATTGTTTCATAAACGCTAGAGTTTTATTTAGATCTAGTTTATTTATTCTGTCTTTCACTGATGATAGCAAATAGCTTGAAATCATGATCTGAAAGTGGAATTATAGTTAGAGATAGTGAATGCTACTCTGACGTTTATGTAAACGAAACATACGCTTGATCGGTGTTTTTGGTAGAACGCCATCTGTGGACATAAATACAAGCGTTAGCAAGTTTTTTAACTTGCATTTTTGTTTATCATAAATGTACCTTTGAGGTCTTTCTTGCAATGATATAGATTGCAGAGGCTTCTACTATGTGGTGATGCTGAACTGAGATCAGACCCATATAGCTATCTGGTTTGCTATGCTGAGTTTGAAGACATTACGTGTCTAAAAAATTCACGCTTGCAAGCTGAATAGAAATTGTTTCATAAACGCTCAGAGTTTGTATTTAGATCTAGTTTCTTTATTCCTGTCTTTCACTGATGATAGCAAATAGCTTGAAATCATGATCTGAAAGTGGAATTGTAGTTAGAGATAGTGAATGCTACTCTGACGTTTATATAAACGAAACATACGCTTGATCGGTGTTTTTGGTAGAACGCCATCTGTGCACATATATATATATATATATATAATCAGTGCATATAATCAGTGCACATTAAGATAGCAAATCTTCATACTTTAATAGACAAACTTTAATCTACTCCAACCTCCAACTCTTCAGCCATCCATACCATTGAAAATCTGATGATGGAATTCCCACATCCCATACTGATATTCATGTTGATCTCAAGTCACTCTGACACTTCATGTATAGGACCTTATCCATTTAAATACATAGACAAGGGATGATCAGGATGCAGGCTTAATGTGTAATATTTGAAATACAGGTATTCTTTATACACCTGGAACCTAATTGTAAGTATAATGGATTTGAATATGTATATTGGTGATTATTTATCTTTTCTACATATATGTGGTCATGTGTATCAGTGGTATGAGATAGTGTAGATAGTTGAATGGTGCTTGAAAGTCTGCATTTAAATTCCCTATATTTACAATTAAGTTTCAGGTATATGAAGAATGCCTGTATTTCAAATATTGTACATTTTATAAATAAGATTATTAAATAAAAAATTAATCAAAGGGCTTTATTGTTTGGATAATCACAAATACTTTGGACACCAGAAATTTCAGAATTGAAATTGATCTGAGAAGATCCACTGTCTTCCATTTTACCACTATATTGATTACTAATTAAAATTATTGGATATGTTAAAAATAGTTTAGCTAAACAAATGGATTCAAAATTTTGGTACCTTAAAATCTTCAAAATATTAAATTGAATATCTTGTATCAAAGATGACTGTTACATTAATTACTACAACAATTTTTTTCTACTTAAATTAATATTTTTTAGCCAGATAGGAAGTAATTCAAAATAACATCTCGTACAATTGTTGCCTAAATACATTGATGTTTAATAAATACATTTATTATTTAGATAGTTTAAATGTAAACAACTTTTAAGATGTTTCTACAACCTTAAAATGTCAGTTAAGAAAATAACTATGTTACATTTTAGTGTTTTCCTGAATGTTTGTGTTGTTGACATTTTAGTTGTATTAATATATTGGATTATTTTCATCATCTAATGTTAAATATTGAATGACCTTAGAAAAAAATAACTTTATTTCAATTTTCAAATTATATTCATCTAATAATAATAGCATATAGATTATTATATACACAACATTTCAAATGGCATTATTTTTCTATGGCCAATAACCCCATCAGTGTCAAGCATTGGTGATTGAATGGTCAGCACAGCTGTCTTACAAGCAGCTGTCCTGAGTTCCTGGCCGATGCTTTGACATATGAAAAATAAAAAAATAAAAATAACCCCATCAGTCAAGCTAGAGTAATTTATTATACATAAGGTCAGGAAACCATTAATTAACTTTGCACTTGGGAAAAAGTGAAGAAATCTGGAGAAACTTCATAGATAAGAAACTTTTATCGATGGATGGCTGAATTGATTAAAGCACTTCCTTAAAATTCAATATTCATGAATCTAAAAATCCAAGTTCATTTCTCATGCTAATACTGTCACTGGTCAAACGAGTAGAATGTGCAGAAGTGAATTTGTTGTGTATATACTACCCTATATGCTATCAGTAATGGTTGATAGCAATTTGAAAATTTAAATAGAGTTAAATTTTTCTAAAGATATTCAATATTTAACATTATATAATTAAAATAGTCCAACATATAAATACAATGTATACAATTTCATAAATTACTATTAGTCTATGATGTGCTGGTAGCTTAAATAAAGTGTTTTTGTGGAAATATTAAAATATAGAAAAAAAAACAAATATCATGTTTAAAAAAAAATTAATGAATGTTTTTATTAGTACTATATATGGATTTGAGGCTTCAACATATAATAGAATGGTGATATACAAAATTTGAATGTTGGAACAAAGCATATAAAGATGTATATTGAAATCCAAATACAATAATGGTTCAGAATAGATGTAGCAGATGTTATGCAAATCATTATCATCATCATAAGCATCACTGTTTTTACTAGTATAGAAAGTGACAAAATTAGCATCAGAACCCAATATAAGTCATAATATGGCATCACCAATAATCATCAATAGTCAACAACCACCCTTAGTGATTGGATTTTAAAAAGGTATACTATGAAATCTTAGGCTAATTACTTATTGTCAAACTTAGTTAATTCAATGGTATGAATGGCTGAAGAGTTGGAGAATGGAGTAGATTAAAGGTTGTCCATTAAAGTTTGAGAATTTTCCAAACCAGGCACTGATTATAAACATGTGTGGTAGATGATGATCCGGATCAATTGATGAGTGTTGGTTCATCATGGAATACAATATTTAAGATCATTTATCTTTTCCACATATATTTGGCCATGTGTATTGATTGTATAAGATAGAGTAGATGACTGATGGGAGTTTGAAGGTCTGGGTTCAAATATCCTCTAATTACATCTGACTTAAGTGTGTTTATATATATATATATATATATATATATATATATATATAATATACTTAATTTAAATGATATTATAAAAGTACTCAATATTCATCTACATGCATAAACTTGTGTTAAATTAACACAAATATAAAATTAAATATATACACTCACACACACACATATATATATATATATATATTGAGCATGAATAGCTCTTAACAAGCTTTTTCAATATACCTATCCCCAGACCAGTTTCTAACTGCTGGCTATCATCAGTGAGGCACTAGAATGTATTCAGATCTTAGATCTAAAAATAACAGCTCAAGTTCAGCATTTATCTAATGATACCAATGCCACCAGCAGTTACAAACTGCTGTAGAGTAAGAAATATTTGAAAAAGCTTGTTAAAAGCTATTCACACTCATTATATAACATTTGCAGTACAAGCTTATTAAATTAAATCATGTGATGCATATCTTGATTTCCTTGCAATATATATATATATATATATTGTGACCATGCCATTTGCCACAGTCCCTTAAAAAAGGGTTTTAATGTAATCAGTTATATATATAAAAAATTATTATTAATCAATATCATTCTATATTAAATTTATGCCTAAGATAAGCTAAAACATACTGTATAATTGATTTAAAAGCATATCAAAAATGTTTTTAACGATATCTTAGTTTAATTTTTAAATAAATGTAGTTTATAATTTATTATTTAAAATATAAAATTAATTAGTATTTATTAAAGTTAAAGAATATAATATAGTAATAGTTTAACTGCTAATGTTAGTATTTAATAAGTTTTCTAATATGTTTTAAATAATTTTTATTTTCAGTTAATTATTTTAAATAAGTATTATTTAATTAGCTAGAATGTTCAAGATGATGTCATAAAGTCTGTAGTGTGTGTGCATTTCTCCTTGTGCACATATATTCTAGACAGATTAAATTAATTTTAGTTCCTTGTTAATAAAAATTGATAAAGTTAATTTCTTACTTTAGTTCAATTAATGTTGCAAAATTATTTTATAGATTTTGTTTTAAAAAAATGTAGTATTTTCTTTGTGTGTTGTATTGTTTAAATAATATTTTATATTTTTAAACTTAGTATTAAAAGTCTTAATAATATTTTAAGGATAAAATAATTGTGTTTTAATATTGATGTTAAATAAAACATTAAATAAAATTTATTTAATATAATAAGTTAATTAGGTAAATTATTTTAAGAAAAAAATCTTAAAGAAATTTAATTTATATGTAAATTAGTTGTCTGGAAAAATTAAGGTAGCCAATCATATGATAAAGAATAAAGACTCTAAATATAGGTGTTCAACTCAAGTCAAGGGTTTAATCATTTGAAACAATTTAATTTAAATTAATTAAGTATTATAAAAAAAAAATATTTTCAATCAAGTAAAGTCATAATTTTTTTAAATATTTTCTTTTCTTATCAGTAAAATAATAAATTAAATTTTCAAATTATTTATAATATTAAGAAGTAAATTTAATTTATTCTACAATGGAGTAAAAAGGAATTTATTCCCTATTGGTAAATTCATTTAAAACTTAATGAAACTTTGGTAATTGATGGAGACAGACATGAGTTATCTAACTGGTTCACTAATAATGAGATGTTGACAAAAGTTGAGCCATGCAGAAAAGAAAAGTGTACATAGGAGTCATATAAGAAATTTATATTTAATTATATGTGTATGGATGTGTTGAAATGACAAATTTATTTAATATTAATGATGAATCCACAAAAATATAAACTTTTATGAGATATGTATACCCATGTTATTTAGAGGAGAATCATTAAAAATTATATTGAAAGCTACCTCCCATTTAAAAAAAAGAAAGAATAATATGTGCAAGTCAACTAATGCATAAAAATGAACATATATTTATGCATTTTTTACCTATCATCTGCAAATGCATCATCTATAATCTATCTGCTACTAATTTTAAAAGACTGAAAGAATATTCAGTATTTTGAAATGATGAGCAAATAAAGTTAATGTGTTTTAACCCAAGCCAAGGTATTCAACAACACTCACTACTTTCTTCTTATTATTTGCAATATATATAGATCCTATAAAGAGATTGAGCAGTGCTCAGAAGGTTTCTTTCTTCCTCATCTTGGTACTTTTGTTAAAGTGATATCTTTTGTAGATGATGTCCTGATAATCTTCACAGATCTACAAAATGATCCTCACATTCTCCATATTCTGAACAAATTTGAAACCCTAATAGGATCTACAATACAAGTTTGTAAGACATCCATGTGGAAGATAGCTACAGGTTGAAATCTATCTTCATTCTTCACAAGTACATTCATTTTTTCTCAGAATTTTAATTAACTTATCCAAGACACAATTAAGCCACCATCTAAATCATCTAGTCATAAACAATGCAATACAAAAATAAAAGCCTTGCTTTACACTATAGTAAAAGTGTATATTGTTAATTATATTCTGGGTAGTGTACTTGCTTACTATAATCCACCAATGCATCTTTTAAGGAAATTGTTAAAAATATTATGACATTGTTACAATAAAATTATACATCTGGAGATCAACATCATATCTTCTATCAATTATAAGTGCTTGTTTCTCTATTTGCAAAGATGGTTTTAATCTATTATGTCCTCAAACATTTGTATCCTATATCAGAGCTAAGATGTACATTGCAACAACAGTTAATCCAATACTTACAGCCATTCCTCCAACCTATAATATTCCTTGCTCAACTTCCAATAAACAAGACCTTTTTTATACTGTCTGTTCATGCTATTAAGCATGCAGATCTGTTGGACAATTATAATATCAAATTTTTAATTGGTGTTTCATTTAAAAATCAGAAAAAAATTATATATCCAGACATATTTATGGTCAACCTCCCAATTGCTAAACTTTAATCAGATACCAAAATATAGGCTTCTCAATCGTGGCTAAAATTTTTGCATTAATCAACACAATTCCTACAAAAACTTTCCCTGTTAATTGTTTTAAATTAAATCTGGATCCAACATAGATCTTATGTAATAGTCATCCAGAAGGTGTGATATACATTTTTGAAACATGTCCATATATTTCATCTTTAATGCATGTATATCCCACAAGCAAATAATTAATCTGAAAGAATTGCTTGAGAAAAAATATCAAAAAATTTAATCCATATAATGCCATAGTAATTATTCACACTATTAGAACCATGTGGCTTGTTCATGTTCTGTAATTTGCAACAACAAAAAAGTATCAATCGTTGGTGGCCGAGTGGTTAGCACAGATGCTTTACAAGCACTTGTCCCGGGTTCGCTTCCCAGCTGATGTTTTGACACATAAAAAATAATAAAGGGTGGCATAATATATATTTATATGCCCTAAAATATATACCCAAAAATACTATGAGGAAAATTTGGCAAAGCAATATTTTTTTTAGTTGTTCATTATTTTAAAATAATATATATTCGACTTTAAAATTGAATCATTGTATTTGACTTCAGACACTAGTTAAAATAATTATATTTTATAAGCCGTGCATCTTATGTCATATAAAAAAAATTTTGCCCCACTGTACTTAGATTAATACTTGTACATAATTAGTAATTAATAAAGTTTATTATATATATATATATATAAGAATAGATTATTTGATGGCTACAGTAATAATAGAAATTAATCCTTTATATTTCTGTTCTTAATATTACTAATTTAAAATCCTTATTAAACAATAGTCTTTTTTATCCCACACTCGTATGTAACTGTTGCGAGTTATTAGATGCTATATATGCTATATGTGTGTCTATGCATTTTATTAAAATTATTCAAGATTAAGTTATAAACAAATATTAAAGTTTCATCTTTTAAATTCCACAAAAATAAACTCACAATATTATTTGCTTTTATAAAGACATATAAATTTAGTCACGTGATAGGTTATTATACAATAGATGTAGAACAGGAGGATACCGACTCGAATACATGTCCTTGGTACTTAGTCATTTTGCTATATGCTTAGCCATTTAGTCGTAAGTATATTTTAATCTAAAGGTTTTAACTTTGTGTACAATTAATTGTAAAATACATTTTGTATATTAATTATCACCAAATATTTAATAAATGGGAAAAAGCCGTAATGGAAAATTATATCAATTTTATTTTTCTCCGGTGCCGTGATAGGATGAAAGGAAAGCGTCAGATTAACTAAGATTGTGACACAGAAGAATCTTCGAAGTACAAGGCAATTACATCTAAAGTAGAAAATGAAAATATGTATACACAGCTATCAAGAAGAAAAATTAATTTTAAAAGTTATTATTATTGCATTGATAAAATCCCGGCTGATGCTATGACACATGAGCGTAAAACATATGGATATTGTAGTTAAGTAAATTATTGTTTTTTATAGTAATACTAATACCAAGCAGTTATTAATCACTGTGTGGTTTAGTGTGAGGGTAGAGAGGCGGATTCTTCAGCTTAAGGTCTACGGATTACCACCTGCTCTTTCACATCCCGCCCTCGAAATTCTTGTAAACTCCGAGTAATAAAGCCATTCGATTACCTTCAATGACTATAAAAGTGGCTGGCTCTTGGCGCTCGATTTTTAAAATTATCATCTTCTTTCTAGAAAATTACTTAATATAGCTGTCTTTTAGAATGCTTTTCGACAGCTGCCTAGAAATCTTCATTTAACTTACATGATCTGAAAAGAAATAGTGGAAGAGGTGGTAATACTCGACAGACTGGCCGACTATTAATTAAGTGGTGAAGGTCTCAGAAGTTTTCCATACTTGTTTTATTTTCTAAATAAGACTGATTATACACACACGTATATCTATATGTCATTACACACTAATGTTAAATGATTATCTGGGTTGGCTACGGATAAACTAATGAAAAAAAATTCTAAGCCTCTTGGAAAGAATTTTTCTTAGTCTAGACTTATACCCAAAGTGGTAGGAGCTTAGCAGACATATGTGATACCTCTACCCCACGATTTTGTTTTATATTAGAATGGAGAGCGATCGATAAGATTTTATTTTTTTAATCTAAAAATATCGTATTTATTTTGCAGTAATAAAAATGTTTTTCTAGATAAACCTATATAGATATACACTATAAGTTCACCCTGTATTAACTCTCAAATTTTTAACAATTGGTATATATACCGTATATTGCTTTTAAAAAATCATGCCTTTTAAATATTTAGAATTTTTTATTTTAACTTCTCATTTTGATCCTTGTTATCCTTCAGTGCTTTTGAAAAATTATTATGAAACCTTTTGTAGATGTTTTCTTGCCTTTTTTTATTTCTCAATAATAGTTTGAGTTGTTAGGGTGTGAGCTTGTTTTGGAAGGTCAGAAGATTAAAGCATAACTCTTTCTACGTTGAATGTCTAAGGTTTCTTTATAGACCAGCTTAATGTTCAAAGTTTTTTTTTTATGTGCTTTTTTTTCCTTTTTCCTTTCTCTATTTAAGAAACAGTTCTTGGCTTCCCAGAGATGTGACATATTTTTTCAATTGTTTTGTTCACTGTCGTTAATAATAAAAAAAAAGATTACCAAATCAAAACATTTACCTTTTTTTTAAAAAAGTAGTAATTTATATATGGTATTATATTTATATAAAAACGCTCGTAGTGCCCTTCTTACGAACTGAGTTCGATTCTTAGCCATATGAAACTTAAAATACTTTCCAGGTTTTAATTAAGCACAGAAATTTATTTTAAGTACTTGGCCTTTAGACATCCCATTTAATTATCTGCTATTAGTCAGAAAATAGGCATCTAGATAAATTTTAGATGGATGATAACACAAGAATAAAACTGTTCAAATCCTTACTATCCTGTAGTTGTCAATGCTGATGAGTAATGTTTTCTTCTTTATTGCATCTTCCTACAGAGGGGGTAGGGTATATAAGATGTCTTTTCTTTTTAGCAGATACTTAAAGGTTATTTATTTTTGTCTACTATATAATATATTCATCAGTTGCAAATGTTGTTTCTTTAGTTGACGTCACAATATTTAGAATATATTACAAATATGTAGATTTAATTGATTTCTAAATATCTCAAAAATCATTCAAAAAACAAAGTGTTAAATTTAGATTCAGTCTCAATTTTATTTCAATGATTTTTCTGTTACGCAAACTGTTTTTAAAGTCGGTATATATATATATTTTATATGTCAAATGCGTTGACCGGGAAGCGAACCCGGGCCAGCTGCTTGGAAGGCAGCTATGCTAACCACTAAGCCACTTAACAACAGCCCAAATTATTTTCAATTATTTTGGACTATAATTAACTGCTTTTATGACTAATAATCAAATGATTCTTTGCACAAGAAGTTATGTGATATATCAATACTGGAAAGGACAGATTGAGATGTAATCCAGGGATTCTTGGATCTTGAGTCAACAACTTTACCACTGAAATAAAACATGGAGGGCGGGGGTCATTAATAGGTGCATTAAATTATTCAAGAAGAAAAATATTTTACTGGTATTGGTAGGAAATAACATCCAATAAAAAATAAATATTCACTTTTGACAAAATTGGAAGATGGACAATCCAGTTTTTATTTTCATTAGCCCATTAGCATAGATAAATCCAAAACTTCTAACAGTAGAGAATAATAAATTTGATATTAATTCATCGGTTTAATTGGAATATTTTCCTCTGCAAAATTATGTCAGTTTTGAAACTTGATAACATTTTTTATCTCAAATTCTGTTTGCAACTGATAGAATTTGTGCAGTCGATTACAACTATTAATAATAATTGCATGTTTAGTTCTTCTGAGACATCGTGTTACGGTCAATAAATCTGGAAGTAACTTGTTAAGTTTCACTCGAGAAACCTATAGCTCTCTGGTCTGTCACTTCTCTAATGGACTACACATGTAGTACATTATAATTGATAATGTAAGACACAGGTTTATACTGGGACAGTTTTATTCAGTTTTGAAAATTAGGCAACCTTATTCTTAAAGTATTATTAAAATGTATAAATTATTAAATAACTGAAACACACAGGCTTATTATTTACCTTTGTCTATATATGTAATATATAGGGTATATGAGCACAGACTTTCACACGATCCACCACTCTCACACTATCTCATAATACTGATACACTTGAACACATATATGTTGAAAAGATAAATAATCACCAATATCCGTATTTTATGCTAAACCAGCAATCATCAGTTGGTCCAGATTACCATCTCTACACATATATGCCATAAGTGGTCAGATATATATTAAAATAGCCAATCCTCATACTTTAATGGATAGGCTTCAATCTACTCCAAACTCCAACTCTTCAACCATCCATCCAATTGAAAATCTGATGATGGAATACTCAAAGACCACCCTTTTAGAGATTCTTGTGGTGAGTGGTGGATCGTGTAAAAGTCTGTGCTCATATACCCTATATATTATAAATTATTAAAAAAATTGTAATTTCCAGAAATTTTTTTATATGAACATAAAAATTAAATTGATAAAAAATCAAGTCAGATGACCTAATTTTAATAAAGCTCCTATTTACAAATGTTATATATAGAGTAAGTTAAAAACAAACTCTTATGAAGCTTCAAAAATACCCTCAACCTCAGACCGCGGTTTTGTATTTATTTTTGGTAATAAAAAAGTAATAATAACAGGAGTTGTTTTTTTTTAGTCATTTCTGTATTCCCTTTATCTAAATCATAAATAAACATTCCAATAAAAATAAATTTATCTATAAATAATTTAATCTTTATATTTATAATAAATTAGATACTCTCCATACAGTAGTGCCACCTTATGCCAACCAGAGTAATCAATGGATGCCACAGGGTGGCGCTACTGTATGGAGAGTTTTGCCTTTGTTTACAACAATTATGTGCTAGTATAAGAGATGGTGATCATGTGAAATTAGATACTCACTTTTAAAAATGCTTCATGATACTGATTCCACACATTAATCTGTCATGCTGATGTCATTAGGATGCAAATTTAGGCAGAATGAGACTGTATTTTTTAGCTAACTGGTAGACATAACCTAACTAACCATCCTAAATTTTATCAATATTATTAAACAAGGATTAAAAATTATTCAGACCCTCGTGAAATTGTCTATTAGAAAGTTTAGTTAGTACTGTTTTCCCCATCACCATTTCTCTATTGGAGGTTGTTGGAATTTTTTTTACCAACAATAAGCAATTTATATATTTAAAAAAAGTCTGTTTTATCTGTTTAACTTCTCTCAGGTTTAAAACCTTTTATATACGTTCATCAAATCAGCTTAGTTTTCTGATCTTATTGTCTATAGGGCAGAGAGGGAAAAGAAGCAGAGATGATTTATGTTGATATTTAAAAATAATTAGTATTTACTTAATAAAGAGTAAATCTTGGAATTATTGAGCAATAAGTTAGAGTTGAATTATCTCATTGATGTAATATCAGTGCATCTGACTGTTACATCTATGACTGGCTTGAATCCACATTGAGTAAATATAAATAAATAATAAAATTCATTTCAAATAGACTTTTTAACCCCTAATTATTCAATTTTATTTAATATTAGGATATCTAGCTATCCTTAGTCAGAATAACTATTTAACTCTTCATTTTACATAACTCCTTTATAAGGAACTTTTGGAGAAGTCTATGTTTTATAGTAGATTATTTAAAGATCTTTCTATTTTTTATTCATAATAAAGTTATATTTTGTTTGCTTTATTAACAGTAGATTATATTTTATAATACACGCAAAGAATACATTAAAGTTTATAATGAAACTCTGATTTAAAAAAAAAAAATGTAAAAATAAAGCATCTTATGATGAGGAAAAATGCAAAAGTACTACCAACAATAGCTACATGATTTGTTTTGTCATAATACACCATATTACCCATGTCAAAGTTATATCATGCACACACATTGATAATACATAAGACAGATATCTACTTAATTTTAAAACAAAACTATGTTCACTAAAGTTATTAATCTTCTTTCAGATAAATCAAATCTTGAAAATGAAATAAATCATAAAAGTAATGTCTTTTTAAATAATGGATACAATAATAAAACAATACACTGAGCCTTAATTCAAATCCTAAACAATCAAAAAAAAAGAAGAAACAATTATTAGAATTAGTATTTTTTATATAAAAAGAACTACACATTATATTGGACACATTCTAAGACCTTATAATATAAAGACAGCATATACCACTTACCAAAAAATTAAAAGCATTATAACCAAGCTAAAGAGTCAATCCCTCTTGAATCCCATGAAGTTTATAAAATTACATATGTTATAAAGCTTCTTATATAGGCATGAACAATCAATGCAAGAAAAGATGAACATATTAATGCAGTTAAAAACACTTATCCTCAGCAGCACCATATGTCCATGCTATAGATATAGGTCATAGTATTGATTTTTTTAATATGAGAATGTTATCCAGATGTGACACTTGTCAACAATATCAGATCAGAGAAGTCTTTGAGATCTTTAAAGGGTCAGATTGTATTAGCAAATATGATTACACATGTAAATTATCTTCTATTTGAAAGAATTTTTATGTAGCAAATGATACAAGTCCATTAAGTGAAGAGAAGCCTGCTTTGGCCTGTCCTGACAATGGCAGTTATAATTAATTCACATTATTTTGCATACATTTTCCTTCTAACAATGCAGTTTTTAACAAGATAGTAGCTATGAATATGAGAGCCATAGCGCTCAAATAAAATAGTATTTTATATTTGCTTTTGATTTATACTAGCTCCATTATCTGTGTGTATAGCACACACACACACACACACATATATATATATATAGTATTTAAAAACTCAGTAATCTAGAATTTTTTTTTTAATTATTATTTCTGTTTTTTAGTAATAGAATTCTCATTATTGTTATACATCAAATTATATAAAAGTTTTAATCTTCCATGGTCGTTATAGTTATTCAGTTAAAAATGACTTGCAAATCTGTGAAGCATTAAAAGAGGAGTATACTCACATTTTTATTCTGTAACAAATGAAGCTGCAATTCATGAACATTATCATAAATCAGGACCATTTTTATGGCACATATTTATTGTGTTACAATATAGTGAATAATCTTAAGCACTTTGTACAATTTGTGTTTGAATATTTTGTTATGTAATTTGCTATTGACAAAATATAAATTGAAAAATTTCACAAATGTTGATTAAAATAACATAAAGCAATTTGAAACATATCTTTAGTAAAGTTATGTGATTGATTTAAAACCTTCATGGCTTATTTCCAAAATGCTTAAGATTAGCATTTATATATAAATTGAGATAAAGTGTAAAGTTATTGTAATGGTATAAATGAGATATTTGGTGGGGCAATATTATATGCTGAAGTTAAAATATAACATCAAAGTAAAATTAAGTAAACTGAGATAAAACTCTGTTATCAGTCAATATGAAAGTAACAAAGTTGATAACAAATAGTGCCCCAGAGACAGAGCTCTATTACATCTAATCAATTATAAAAATCAGAGAGTCCAAATATGAAGTAAATTAAATGAGATATCAACAGTATTCCAAACTCAAATCCCTTGTCTATACCATAAAGATACTAGCTCTTGTGGATATATCTTAAATTATAGATTACAAATCTAAATCCTGTTAAGAAATAAGATGAACATGTGTAAGAATTCAAGCTATGGTTATTAACCTTCCAGAAGTAAAATAAATGAAGTTCACAATGTTGAATTTAGTAAGTAACATTGGAAGTTTTATTCATGTTAAACAGATATGAATAAATAAAATAAAGATATTTTATGAACAGATTTAGTGTATAGTGATTGTACATGTTTTATACCATTAGTGATGCCAAAACTCATTTTAAAATTAGTGGAAGATATATGTTTAAACTGATCTTCCTAAATTTAGATTAAAAATAAACTTTAACTTATCATGATCAATTACTAAAGGTATCAGATTGAAATAAGTTATCCCAATGAAACTCACTCCATGGCCACTTACAATTTCAACTCATTATTATTGTTTCCTCTAATTTGGTCGATGTGTAATTATTTGTCTTATGCTAACATATATACATAAAATTACCACCCACATACATATAATAAAAAGACTTTAAGAATAATTAGACACTTTACCATGGCAATGACATATTTAAGATCCAGAATTTTGATCCCACTTGAGTTAGCAATAGAGTTCACATACATTTCTTTTGATATTCAATAATTGTAAAACAAAATTAATATTAAATATTTTGGAATTACTTCCCCAAGTTTTTTGCTTTGATTTCATCAATATAACACTAAGTATTTTAATTCATTTTGATTCACCATTGATCACATACTATTCCACAAATTAAATACTATCAACATATATGGGGGGGGGGGGATCACATATCACATAGGTTAATTTCTACAGGATTCTTCCAATGTTATTATCATAGTGTTCTCTTAATATTAATCAACACTTTATTTTCCCATAGGTAACACAACTCATGAGCTACCTATATATTTTGAAATCACATTTCAAGTTTAATAAATGGCTTTCATCAACTGAAAAAAATATATTGCTTCCGATATGTGGTGTTGGAGATTTGATGACTATGATGTAAAAATCAACATTTTAACATTGTAAATAAATAATCCATTGAAAATTTATAATTTGATATCTTCAATCACAGTATTAATTTTAACTGTAAATGTTAATAGCATTCCAAGCATATGTATATGTATTTGTTTTCAAATCTTAATGGACATTTAACAATCCTTGGCAAAAATAAAAACAATTTCTACAATGCAGTTGGAGACATATTTCGGTTGTTATTTGAAGCTTAATTCTTATTTCATAGTTTTCAAGATAAATGTAAACTTTTTTAATAATAATCCATGCTGTTTAGTTTCATATTAAACAATATTATAAATTCCTATATTATGTTGTTTATCCTTTTATAATAAAACTGTTTAAAATATAGCTATTCCTTTTGCTATAGATAAGATAAATACATGTGAATGCAGTCCAAAAACAATGATAATAAAGGGTTGTCACTTGACAACATGGATTCTTCTTTAATTTTTCATCATCATCATCATCATCATCATCATCATCATTATTATTATTATTATCATCATCATCATCATTATTATCATCATCATCATCATTATTATTATTATTATTATTATTATTATTATTATTTAAAATGATGTAATATTTAGATGGTTGTTAGTTATCACATTCAAGATGTTCACTGTGTAACTTACATTAAATGATTATCATCAACAATGGATTTTTAAACTTCCATACAGATAAATATACATAAACTCTTACAAGTGAAAATGTAATGTGTCAATTATTTGTTAATGTATATAAATAAAATTATTTTGATGAAATAATGTCTTTAAATTAAAATGTTGCAACTATTTTCTGATCGACAATAAAAAAATGTCAAATATGTTGTGTTTTTTTCAAAATGTCATTCACTATTAATCTATGTTATTATTTGCATTAAAAACAAAAAAAAATATGTACACATTTTCTCTCCTCTATGATCATGAATAATTCTCAACTACCAAAGAAATTGATATTATTTTATTTTTCTAAAGATAAATGAGATTGTGAATTGTGAATTGTTTTATGTTCAGAACATTTGTAAAAATGAACAAAATCTCATTCGAAATTTTATTAGAAATAACATTTCCCTATACTAAAGTTTAAAAAAATAAAAATAGCAATTCCAATAACCACCAACCCCAAAGAACAATCATGAACTAAAATTAGAAAACTTTTAATTATCACATACATGACAACACATGGTTGGGGTATATACCTACATAGTATATATCCTTCCACTACAAAAAAAGTTGTTCATAACAATTTTATTAAAACTTAAAAGGGCCATATTTATTCTAAATTTTGTCTATCCTCGATATCTCTAGAATGAGAGGTTTTATTTAAAACCTAATATTTAGACAGCATACTAACTTTTAATTAGACTACATGCACACATTTTTAGTCACATTATACTAACAGTAATAAAAAAAAAAGCCAGGATCTTTTAAATAGTTTTTATTTTTAATAGTTAAACTTTCAACTGGTGATAAGGTAGATTAATTTATTGCAAGAATAATGGATTGTAAGAAGGAATATTTTATGAATGTTTTATACAATATAGGAGATCAAAATAAAAAATGAAACTATGAGATATAAGAGACACAATATTGAAAGAAAACCTGATATTTTATTTTTATTATCGTATGTAATGAAATGGAATGAAATGCCATATCTTACTGAACATTTAAAATAATCAAATATTTATTTTATAATAAAATAATAAAAATTGAAGGAATAAAGTAAGTTATAGAATTATAATTAGACCATAATACTATATGAAGGTTTAAGGCAAAGGAATTATAAAGAAAATGGATACATTTATAAAATATTTGTAACTTGATGAAAATACAAATTGTATATTTTTCAGATATATTACCAACACCACTCTTTTCTTTATTTTGCTATAATATCCTATATAAACACAATTTATCCAAATCACTTTGAACACTTTTTAGCAAAACTCTTTATTTGTACATATATATACTCCTATGTTTTGACTGTCCTACAGTCTTCTTCCAAGCCAATTTACTTTAATCAAAACATTTTTTAAGAGACTAAATTAAACTGGCTCTGAAGAAGACTGCAGCACAGTCGAAACATAGGTGTATATATATGTACAAATAAAGCAATTTGCTAAAAAGTGTTAAAAGTGTTTTGGATAAATTGTATTTGTATATTTTTATTGATATATTTTAAATATTGTTTATTAAATCTAAGATATGCGTAAATTATTTTTAAATTTTGTATAATCTTACTATAATAAATGTTAATGTTTGTTTTTAAATTAATAAAATATTAAGAGTCTCATTTCTTATTCTCAAGTCATTGTTCATCATCTTTATGACACTATAGTATAATAATTGAAAATATTTGACATTATTGCACATAATTTGAAACTGAACACCACATGATCACCCTTGCTACAAACCTGAAACTAGTTTGGGGATATTGGATGAGTAGGCATTAGATAGGGATTTTATGCCCAAGCCTTCTGGCATTCATTGATTAATCTGGTTGGCACAGGGTGGCACTACTGTATGGAGAGTTTTGCCTGTTTTAATTTGAAATTGGATAATAAATAAAAAATATGATGATTATTCAAAATATTTAATATTGTATTTAAAATATTAATTAATTCATCTTTTCTACATCATTCTCAATTATCATAATGAAGAGTGAGTAATTAACATGTCATATAAAAATAGAAATAATTGAATTATAATACATTGTGATAATAAATTATTGTAAAATTTATTATGGTAATTAATACTGATAAATGTTGGTTAATAATATTTAATTTATTTTTTAGTCAATTTATAAGAAATATTAGTTAATTAGTTTAAAGATGAAGAATTGATTGTGATATTTGTTTTTTAATTATTTTAACTATAGCTTCATGTAAGTAAAATTCCTCTTTACATTTGGTTATGTAAATTAACTTATTCTTTTAAAAAACAATATTTACCTGAGTTGTTTATTGAGTTAAGGAATGTTACTAAAGGAGTGGTGCAAAATAATTCAATAAGTAGATGAATATTATATTATATTATTATTAAATTTAACATAAAAAAAAATTAAAATTCAAAATAATTTATTTATTTTATTGTTAGTCATTGGTGTATCATTGATATTTGAAGGGAGTAGTCTACTGTGATATTCCTATGCCACTAAGGGAATGCTTTTGATATATACTCAATGTTAAAAAGAGTATCTTACTGGATGATTAGATATCAAGTCTCATGATTATTGTTATTTTATTGTTAAACAATTTATTAATACTATATAATTGCTTTAGAATCATAAATGTTTAATAATGAAGATTATTTAATTCTTTTTTTATTTCATTTCTTTTAAAGAAGTCAATCTTAGCATCATCAAAACCAATAATACAACCTGTATCTTTTTCATAGATATATAAAACACAACTAAGATATTTTTTTCTAACCCTATGTTTTTAAACTTTCATTTTTTATAAGAATCTTAGTTCTGCTTCATATATTTATGAAAGAGATACAGGCTATATTCTTAGTTTGATAAAGCTAAAATTGTCTTTGAAAGAAGTGAAAAAAACAAAACAAACTAAAGAATCTTTATTATTAAAAATTTATGATTCTAAAGCAATTAACTTGTTTAAGAGTTCTTTTAATATTAAGTGTCTATTTGTCATAATTAGAAATTGTAGATAACAACTAATATATATTTATTGATATGTTTTAGTCCTTTGCACTTCAAAAGTCTGTTTGATCATGAAAACTAATAGTTGTGTTATAGAGTTCATTTTCTTAGCTAGTCTAGTTTAATTTTAAATTTGGGTAATTTTTAATTATTTTATTGACTAATTTAGCTTTAGGCATTTATAATATATATATAGAATCATTGTTAAATCAAAATCAACAAATGCATTGATAAGTATTGCATAATTGATTCCTTGTTGATAAGGCCATTTGTAATTCTGATTTTCATTGATGAAAAATAAAAGTAAAACAGAAAGACCAAAATCAGAAATGATAATTTTAAAATAAAATTAAATTTATATTAGGCATTTCGATAATAGCTGATTTTAATTATTAAAATAATTTTATTAAAGCCCCCTTTCCCCCAAATGTGAAATATATCAAAGATACATTTATTTTAAATATTTTTCTTCTCTTTAATCTTACACACACCACTGATTTATATTTGAAGACAAAGAACTCATATAGTATTGCTTTATGATTTAATAGTGGATTTATTGTTAATTACAAAAAATATGTGGACAAAAATAAATACTTTATAAGTTATTTGTATGAGATACAATATATTTTGAATCAACTTACATAAAAAAAAAAAACAATTCTAAGGTAGTTTAAATATTTCAACTTTTACATTCTTTTAAAATGATTGCCTGAAAAATAGGCAGTATTAATAAGAAGAAAACAGATACGCATAAACTAGTATGCCCATTCCAACACTAAACAAAGAAAAAGGAGAGAGAGAGAAAAAACTACTGTAGAAATGAATTTTGTTATACCCATACAAACCATTCTGTCAAACACACATATTTTCTCATTTAAAACATGGACCATTTTTTTATTTACTTAATGTTTAAAGATATCAACTTTTATTTTCTTCAGCAGAAAAAAACTACTTTCTGAAATATTTCAACACAATGTTAAATTGTGGTTCTCTCATGTATTCCATTCTCTGTTATATCTTTCCAATGGAAGCAATTGATATTGTATTTTTTGAGATAATCATTATGATGAAGTTGAGTTTCATCTTCATTAAAACCATGCTCAAGTTTAAGATAAAATACCCTTTTAGCAAGGCTTGCCATTCTTCATTCATTTTACATGTTCAATCCAATAAAGATATGATTGTGCAATGTAGATTCTACAGTATTATATTCAGCAAGTTGAAGAACATATCAATTGGTTTTTGATTCAGTCATTGTATTTTTAAAATTTTAGAAAGCATCGTTAAATGAAACATTTGAACGCCTTTAAATTGCACTGATAATGTGTCCAATCTCACTTCCATACAACAAACTAAGTAAAATAACAATTCTATATTGTAGCTGGTTGTGTTATGTGACACCCAGCAACATAGTTGTGAATCCCAAAAGTATAAGTTAAAACAAAAAATATTTTAGCAATTTAGCATTTAAAGAATAATAAAAAAAGAGAACAACTTAAATTTAAGAGAGAGTGTATAGATTAGTCTCAATATATTTAGATAAAAAGACAAAAGAGTGCTGAAGTTCCAAACAATGATGTACATGATAAAGCAGATGACAACTTCAATCTTGGGTCTTCTTCTTTTACTTCTAGTTAGTCTCTGAGAAGGAGGTTCAATATACAACCTGTGGCAAGAAAGACACTTCTACACAGTAAAGGCCTCCTGTTGCACCAAGCTGTCACTGGCATACTGAAACGGGACTTGTGAAGAATCGTTTTAAAATGTTAACAATACAAACTCTGCCTTTTCTCCAGCTATAGAACCGACAATGTAATGGAAGACGGCAGGAGTAGACTCAATGAAATTTCAAGATCTGTGATCCCATAATCCACATGAACTTACCGTAAGTTAAGAGTAAATTTTTCCTGATAGTGACTTAAAAGTTTGTAAACAATTATTTATCTAAGCTTATCATCAATGCCATCCTGATATAGACTTTTCTTTTCAGATTCATGATTCTTTGACAAGAATATAAGATCTCAGACAATATTAACTTCAATTGGTTAATCTCACTGTTTTTGTTAATCGATTCATATCTGGATTAGGTGTGTACTTTCCTGCAGTTAATATAATTTAACTTAAATATTTTAGCTTAGATAGAACAAAAGAGATTTACTTTATCAACCTTCATTGTGCTATTAATAATAGTTATTTTTATTACAATTATTTTTATACAAAGATTTAAACGTAGTCACTTACACACGGTGACTGAAGAATCGAAAAATCATTAATTTTCATTACGTAGAATTAATGCCTAAAAAAAAAATATAATAAAATCTTTTATTTTTTTGTTTTACAACTTGCAGAGGTATGGCTTAATATATTTCAGGATTCTTAGGAATCCTGTCATATGAAATAAAATTAAAAGTTGATTTTGTCAATAGCACAATTCTTTAACAATTAATAGCTAGTTTTGGTCGTGAAAATAGCTGTGTTTTTTAGAATAGAAATACAACTTTTCTCTTTTTTCTTTTTTATATTTAGTTGATTAACTCACGCTTTCAAATATTAAATTTGAGGGCGATATACTAATAATAATAAACGAGTATCACTATGACTAACTCGGGCTTCGATTTAACAACTACAACCTGAGATGAGTTGTAAATAATTAAAGTAACATTGGCAATGATGACTCAAAAGAAAACTTACAGCTTAGAGAATAAAATTATGATTTTTTGAAACAAACAAAAATTTATAAAAAAAAAAACTAATTAATTAAACCCTGATTATTAAAATATGAAAGAAGATATTTTTTAATATGACTTCAGAAAAATATATATATGTATATTTTTTTATATATATCTAAAAACACGATCGTGGCTGATGTAGACATAAGCTCACAAGTATTCTGACTGGCAGAAAGGGAAACACAAGGGAATAACATTCCGAGTCCTTGCCCAGAGTATATCAACATAAGACCGCCTTTAAAATGCCTTCCGCCGACTACTTAGCAGAGATCCGGTTAAAGGGAAGGATCAAGCTAGATCAAGTTGGTTAATTGAGCCTGTAAGACTAGAACGATGAGCAACTTCGCTTGTGCTTATAACTTGCCTATCATAATATTACATTGGTGCTGATAGACACAGATGAATGTTGCAACATTTTCCATCCGGCCAGAAGAACTGAAGTGGTGTTAAAGCCGAACGCTACTTAGAATTAGTTCACACAAGATTAAAATGGCTACTACATAAAAAAGAATAACAACATGAATTTAAAAACTTAAGAATAAAATTAGTGTAAACTCCTATTTTATTCTCATCTCATATCAGGAAAATATTGTAATCATTTATTTATATATCGCTATAAATATATTAAATATTTGCAAAAGCTAAAAAGAATTTAGATTTTTTTTGATTAGTATACCTTTGCTAAACGTAATGAAGGTTAAAATTGTCATTCTTATTTTTTTATCTAATTGGAAAGAATAAATGACATACAGATTAATAATCCAGATAAATTAAAGAATTTGAAAAAGTATAAGCTAAAAGAAAAATATTTTAGCCATTTAAGAGGAAGAATAATGCTAAAAAAAGAGAATTTATAATCAAAGTTCTTACAGAGGTATAAGATTATTATCTTATACATTGATAAAAAGACAAAGATAGTACGAAGTTCAAAATGAGCACAGAGAAAGGAGATGACAACTTCAATCTGGGTCTTTCTTTTACTCTAGTTATCTCTTGAAAGTTGGAGTGTTTCACGAGCATAACTCAGTAAGAAATATACTTCTACGTGCTGTATGCCCTTGCTGTACCAAGCTGTCACTAAGCATGGAAACGGGACGAAGACCGCTATAAATAGAAAAGGTTTAGGTCACAATCATGGTTTTTCCAGCTATAGAATGGAACAATAATGGAAGATGCCGCAGGAGAGACCAATGGAAATTCTCATGATCTAATCCCATAAACCTACATGAACTTACCGGGTAAGTTAAGAGTAAATTTTTCCTGATAGTGACTTAAAAGTTTGCAAACAATTATTTATCTAAGCTTTTAGACTACCACTCTGATATAGACTTTCTTTCGTATTCAGAGACTTTCATAAAGCATCATACAGATCCATTATTAAATCGCTAATCGTTAATTCACTGTTTTTGTTAATCGATCTAGTATCTGGATTAGTGTGTGTACTTTCCTATGTAGTTAATATGTGAATTAACTTATAAATATTTTAGTTTGATAGAATAAAGAGATTTTACTTTTTACTCAACCTTTTCATTGTGCGTTATTAATAATAGTTATTATTTCTTATTATTAAATTTATTTTTAGTGTAATAAGATTTAAAACGTGTTACCTACAATATAAGTTCTTTAATACGCTCAGGACTAATCAAAATCATTAATTCTCATTATTTTAGAACACGCCTTAAAAAAATATATAATAAAAATCTTTTTATTTTTTTGTTTGTTAATCCCATAGAGGTGTTAAGATATTTCAGCTGATTCTAGGAATCCTGGTGCCCATATGAAATAAAACAGTTGATTTTGTCAATACATCACCCAATAATTAATAGGTTGAAGTTGGTCAGAAAAAATAGCTGAAGTTTTTAGAATAGAAATACAACTCTCTTTTTTCTTTTGTGAGATAGCTTGACTAACCCATGCTCAAATATAAATTGAGGGGCGATAAGGGCCCAGTAATACGACAAACTTATACACATATATATATATTGAAACAGTCGACCTTAGTTCAAGGTCAAGTTTTACGCTTTTACCACTGTCTACATGTCATCATTTTTTTTTGTAAAATGTACATTATAGTAACGTATATACTTAATTAAAAATAATAGGTAATTTTGTATTTTTTAAAAAATTGTATTTTTACATTTTAATACATTATAATTTTCTTTTTCATAAAATAAAATGTAAATTTAAGATAACTGTCTGAAATAATTAAAGAGGTGGGGAGTTTGTCTTATGATTTTAAACCAGGAAAGTGTAAATTAAAATTAAAAAAGTAAAAGCTAAAACAAAGCTAGTGCATTTAAGTTAGCTATTAATATTGTTTTATTCAAATCAATTTCCTGCTTGGAAATTGATTTGAATGGATTTTAGACAGTTATCTTAAAACTGAATATTTACTAACAATAGAGTAAAGATTCTCCTAAAATAGAGATCCATTAAAGGCAGGAAATCTATTTTAAAATAAGTTTTCTCTAAGGGGCCAAAAACTGATATAAAAAAGCTAAAAAGCTATTATGTTAGAGTTGGGTCAGTCATTGCTAAGTGACTTCACATCCATTTGAAATTTGGGAGAGCCAAATTGCCATCCGCCGTTTTCAGCCCAGCCTTGCCACAATGTAGCCGCAAAGAATGCCACCTGCCGCAGCAGATTCACCGGTGCTTCCAAAGAATCCTCAGGTAACCAGTCAAAAGAATGTATAACTGCCTTATCCACCTTTAACTATGTAAATTAATTTGTAAGCTAATAATTTTGTTTTATTTAATGTTTTCTTAAAGCTTTGTTAACCATTTATATCAATTCTTTGCTGCCTAAATATTATTTCATTCAACTCATGCTTATTATTATTTTTATTATTTGGTGCGGTTATGATTTAAGTTTATGAATATTTTTATATTTTCTTCCTTTATTTATAAATGCCACTAAAAAACTTAACCTTACGAACTTCTATTAAACAGGGAAGGGGTGGGGAATTAAAATGAGTTCTTATTAATTATTTTAAATACTTCGTAAGTTTGGGTTATTTTTTAAATAAATATTTTTATCTAAATGTTTTGTCGTAAATTTATACGAAACGTATAAATATTTTGCAATCTGGGGTGGGTATTTGTGTCCGTTAGTGTTATATATTTCTTATTGATCATTATCGCCATAAAGACTGGTGACTTAACTTTATTTTGTAATTTGCATCCATAAGTTTTTTTTTTAATTACTATATTAAAATATTGATTCAGAAAGTGGGGAGCAATGCAAGCTTTATTAATACTAGTTAATTTATAATCAATGACTTTATATTATGTAGGTCATTATACTCGCATGTTATTACGTATTTGTTAAACCATTTAAGGCTTTTCTTTAATAATTAAATTTATTAATTTTATATTATTATAATAGCATTGCTAGCATATATCCAATTATTTATAAGCTGCATATGGCTTCGATCTGATTCACCTGTACCTCACTCCAGGGAATCACGATCATTTCACTAATCATTCTCTCCTCCAAGTATATATATACTGCTTTGAATCACCTGTACCTCATTCCAGGGATATCCTCATCATAAAAGAAGTCTACGTTTAATTCTAGATTATTCATGTTAGAGTAGATGAAGCAATGTATAGTTTGCCATAGTCCGGCCTATAGTATCTTCCTACCAACCCTCTTCTTGTACCATCTCAGCAGAAGGCTGGCATATACCGTCATTATATAAAATTGGAGAATGACCTTATCCTGGCCAAATGTGCCATTTCCTCTCGATGATATTATGCTAGCACCGCCTTTTTTTACAGTTAGTTTCAGCCTGTTTGGCAAAGTAAAATCGTAATAATATGTGATAATAAAACATTCTGTTTTTCTCTTTCTATTTGTTGGTGTTTAAACCCAACTTATCGCGAAGCTGCCCTCCCTCTTTACTGAAATAAACTTTTCCCGCAAATATTGAGTTTTCACTATATCCCATCATTAAATGTTGAAAATATAAAAGAAATAATGTTTTATACTGCCAATCAAAAATGTCTCCACATTGTAAATATTATAAATGAAATATCAAAATAAAAATAATCAACTTAAGTATTAAAAGAATCTAAATAAAACAATAAACTTATGTATTAAAATCAACTTTATAAATGTATTTTATGTGTAAAACGGCCACCAAACCACTCCGACAAATCTGTCTCTTGTAACTACCACACTAACTTAATATTTGTAAATATAATCTTAATACTATTCTTTAATGTGTATAATCAAAACAGTTTTATAAGCGTAGAATCATGTACATATATATCTAACTCATCATCGATTATGTTCAAATAAATATTTATGTTTTAAACTTAATCCAGTTGTTCGAATCTCATTACTGATATTTATATTTATGTATACTCCTAACTTAATATCTTGGGTTCACTCAATATCTCATCATCATCACCAGTTGAGTTTCATGTAAAACGTTGTAGCAGCGGGCCAGGATGTAATAAATTTATGTGGTATCACCGTAGGTGTTGTTCATAATGTTATAGATTTGGGGAATGGGCAAATAGGTTAGAATTCATGATTGCTCCTGACCTGTGTATCTCGCACATGATTGGATTCGGGGTACTTTTGCCTAGATTCTAAATTTTGTTGGATGGACATACATTTTCGACCGGTACAGTAAATATATATATATATATTGTAACTGAAAAGTCTGATCACATCACAACAAACACAATTAATGATATAACATGAAATTGTTATAATATGATCTGGTCGTGGCCAGGGTATACTGTGAAAATGCATTGTAGCAGAATGTGAAAGTACGTTAGACAAATTATAAATATGTAATTTTATTATCCAGCAAAACTTTAATCTGCGATTTTTGATTGCATGAGACATTATGGCTGACTAATTTGTGAAACTATTAAAGATTATGAATTTTAGAATGACATGTATGGTTTCAGTACAAATGCTAGTCTAGGTATAAGCTTTACAATAATAATAAGCATGGGAAACTTGGGTTCTTTAGTTATAAACTTAAATTTATGATTTATTAAATAGCAGTGAGACTCTTGTTATGTTTGATGAATTACAATCATAACATTAAGAAAATAAATTCAATTGTCGCATTATCTGGTAAATCTGTTTATAAGTTTATAAAATCAATCAATTTTTGTATCATGTAGTAGACTCAACAACACAAAACTAAAGTGATGGAAATAGGCAAATGGGATTTTATTGTATCCTATACATCATAAACTACCAAGGACAAAAGCATTCAAATATTTTCTCAGAATATTACTAAGAGTCTTTTATCATACTGATAACAGTATGTACTCCAATGTATGTTCTAATCAAGATGTAGGATTTCTGGTTTTATGAATGTCAAATAGCAATGGCACAGTGAATTTAATTATAAATCAAAATTTATTTGCAATTTTATGATTAACAAATAATTGATGTATGCTGATTAATATAATAAATAGATACATAAATAAACAAATGAATAAATAAAATAAATAAAATTTCATTCCATTTGTTTCCTTCAATAAATATATCAAGAACACAGTTTTATGAAAGCCTAATCATAAATTTTATTATAATTTGATATATTTTCTGCTTTGAGTAATATACTCAAATTCAACATCAAATCATGAAATACCCAATGTGTCAGTTTCAGAACCCATAAACCTATACTATAAACCTATAATAATATAATAATTAATATTACATTTGCTGGAATTAACTATAATGCAATGCTAAACCAAAATGAAAACTCAAACTTCGGTTTAGATAAAATATTAACAAACAGTTAATCATCATGAGGATAATTTAAATAAGATGCCTGCTACACTTGTGTGACTGAATTTATAAATTATACTTATGTATGGAAGAAAATGATTTTAGCATAATAATACAAAATATTTTGCCCAAACTTACATTTATGAAGTAAAATGATATTCATGTGGATGCATTCATCTACACATAGGAATGATACAACACTGAATGTTGTGTGGGTTTATACACCACCATGAACCAATAAATATAATTACACAATTCCACAAATTAACAAACAGCACAGGAATGAGTAAAAATACAGAAAGTGGCAAATAATTAATCTGTGGATTAACCATCAGCACAGACTAATGCTATTTAACATTGTAAAGCAATATTAATATTTACTTCATATTTAAAGTGCAAAAATCATCCTCCTCCGTTATTCTGACAATTCATAAAAACACCAGCCATTTAACTGATGTGGGTTCAAACATAATGAAAAGTGTTTCACTAATAATGACAACTAATATACTGATTTATCTTGCTTAAAATATAAACATAGTAACAATGCAATACAAGTGACTAGATTATAGATACAGAACCCTGGAAAGACTCATAAGACAATTTATAAGTGGCTGATACACACCATAAATTTATTAGTAATTCTCAAGCTTTTTGCAAGTGCTATTTCCTCAAATAAATATTTTATTCAGTCCCATGAATTTATATTAAACATAGTAAAAGTATAAATTATGAACCTCACATACAAGTTCATATAACAATGAAATTAAATTAATTCATTCTTACTTAAATACATAAATAAGAGTACAACATTTTTGGAATATTAAATATTATCCATGAAATCAATATAAAATGTCTTGAACAATAAATACACATTACACAAAGTAATAATTATAAATTCTAGCCAAATCACATAGATGTGCTTTTATCTGTTTGTTCTAGTTATTATGAGTACTTTTAAATTAATGAATTTTATGTGGGCTCTATGAATATGAGATAATTCCAAAAGCATGACATGTAGACTTTAAATGAAAATGTTCTTCATAAGTTATTCAATTTTTGATTTTTATCTAGAATTGTTCCAAATTTATAATATCCAGGCTATATTAATTTATCTATCCACATTTAAAATTAGGAATAATAATCAGAGCAAAATAATTTAACAAATCAACATTGGCGATAGAAATCAGAAAGTAGTTTTAGTTAATCATTTAAATGCTGTTATTATTATTCAAGTAGTAAACAAATTAAATAGTAACTACATTACTAGCAGTATATGTTTAGATAAGATGTACAATTCCTTTATTATTTAAATGATATGCAGAAACATTAAAGTAGCATTTCAATAAAATTTAAATTTGATTTTAAACCTCTTCTTTTTTTAAAAAAGTAAAGTTTTCATGTCCGAAAAACATCTGCACTTAAAATATTTATTTAATGTTGCCAGTTTGCATGCAATAATGTATTCCAAAACATACTGAACTTCTGCTATTTATTCTACTTTTAAAGTTAAACATTCTGACATATTTCAAATGTAGATATTGAGCAAATTATTAGTGATTTGATCTAGTAACCGGTAAACTTGAACAGACTTTTTAAATTTAGCAACTCATACTATTATTAAATATCACTATTTATATTTAAATTCATATGAAAATTATTGTTAATCCATTTGCTTGTCAATATTTTTTTAAAATATGTGTAACATGTTTTGCTTACAATATGTGTAACACATTTTGCTTACATGTTATTCCTACACCATTTTTCTCTAATAATACAATGAATGCTCTCTTTCAGTGAAATGTACATGTGTATTTATTATATTTTTATCTAATAATTAAAAATTAGTTAAATATATGGCTTTTGAATTAAATGAAATAATTTCTAAGATTATTTTAAATAAATAAGAATTATTGTTATTTTAATTACATTTTACTAAACTTGATGTATGCTGTTGATTTCTTACAGGTTAAACATATTTGACCCAAATCAGTGGATGGAAAAGAACAATTTTAAATACATTAAAATATTACAGGCAATAATCAAGGCAACATATTACTTATTCTCACCAATAAATTATTTTAAATGAAAGTAAATAGTTAGTTCAGAATGCAAACCAAGGCAATCAAATCACCAAGAAGAGAGAAATTTTTATATCAGTTCTATCAATCTTTATGTTTACACTAAAATATAAGGTTATAATATATATATATATATATATATATATATATTCCTTTATATATATATATATATATATATATATATATATATATATATATATATATGCAGAAAGGAATTTTGCTATTAACTGAAAGGAGACCCTTTGATTCCTCTTGGAGGCCTTAAAGGAACTGAGCAGGGCAAATTCCTAATGTCCACTCCATACGTTCTTGTCATTGCAGCTGTTATTACTATGTGATTATTCATGTAGTATACGAACATGAATGGGCTGCTCACCAACATGCATTAGCCAGCATGATGAGTTTATTGGCTTTTTACCTCAGAGTTTAAGATCAAGAAACACCATGGTCTTTCTTCTCAGTGCCTAATAAGGCAAAATGAATATTTGTGTAAATGATAAATATTTTCCCAATACATATATACAATTATGACAGACAAAAATAAAGCATGGCCCTTATTCCCAGGAGGCTGTAAAGTCACCAACCAAGGCAGCGGTTGGTGGCCAAAGGCAGAGGGTGCTAAGAATCCCCTGATTATGGAACCAGGCTGCCATTTGATGATGACTTTTTATTTAGGTACTTATAACTGCAGATCACTTTCAAGTGAAGGAAGATTGCAAGAATTAGAAGAAGAACTCTCTTATATTAAATGGGACATTATTGGACTTTGTGAAGTTGAAGAAAAGGTGAAGAGACAATTAATTTAAAAAGTGGACATATACTCTATTACAAAGGCACAAACATTGGAAATACAAGTGGAGTAGGATTCATTATAAATAAAAAGTGGAAGAACAATATTGTGGAGATTGATGGTGTATTGGACAGAGTGGCAAGATTAGTTATACAACTTAATAGCAGATACCAAATGCAGATAATTCAGGTTTATGCCCCAACAAGTTCTCATAGTGATGAAGTAGTAGAAGATTTTTATATGGATGTACAAAAGGCTTTTGATCAGAGTAAACAACATTTTAAAATTGTTATGGGAGACTTTAATGCTAGAATTGGTAAAAAATAAAAGATGAAAGTGCTGTGGGTAATTTTGGTTATGGTAATAGAAATGAGAGAGGACATAGACTTGTGGAGTTTGCAGAAAAAGAAAAACTTTATATTATGAATTCTTTTTTTGAGAAAAATGTTAAAAGGAAATGGACATGGAAGCATACAAATGAAGGTACAGCAGAATTGGATTATATTTTGACTAACAGGAAATACATATTTCAAGATTGTAATGTTCTTAATAAATTTAACACAGGAAATGATCATCGATTAGTAAGGTGTAAGATACAAGTTAATGTAAAACTGGAGAGACAAAAATTATTAAGAAAAACAATTTTTACAGTTGATATTCCTAATATTCAGAAACATTCTAGTGAATTTAAATTAGAACTTACAAATCGGTTTCAAGTATTAGTAGATTTTGAACAAGATTCAGATTTGAATGAAATTAATATGAAAATAACTGATACACTTTTGAAAACTAACAAAGATAGCTGGTAGAAAAAAGCAGCAATTGACAAATAAAATTTCTACTGAGACTAGAGAATTTATGAAGAAAAGAAGGAATATGAAGATATACAAAAATGATGCATTAAAAAGAATTGAATATCTCGAATTTTGTAAAATGGTGTGGAAAAGTGTTGAAAATGATATAAGAAAGTATAACTGTGAAATAGCAAGCAAAGCTGTAGAAGAAAATAAGTCTCAAGAATGTTAAACAACATTTTGGTATTGGTAGGAAATTTATATCTGCAATAAGAAAAAAAAGATGGAATTATTACTAAAAAGAGAGATGACATCATGAAATTGGTAGAAGATATTTATCAAGAATTATATAGTAATAAAGAACAAGTACCTCCTATATCTATTACATCTTCCAAATTGCCCAGAACTTTAAATGAAGAAGTGAATCATGCAATTAAATGTATGAAGAAAGGAAAGGCTTCAGGTAATGATGGAATTATAATTGATATATTAAAAGAAGCAGGTGAAGAAATAGAATTTTTTTTAGCAAAGTTATATACCAAATGTCTAAATGATAAAGATGTACCGGATGATTGGAAGAATGCAGTAATAATATTAATATTTAAAAAAGGTGATAAAGAAGATATTAGAAATTACAGACCTATCAGCCTTTTATCAGTTTTATATCAAATTTTTACCAAGATAATTACTACTCGTCTACAGAGAACATTGGATTTCCACCAACCAAGAGAACAGCTGGATTTAAAAGTGGTTTTAGTACAGTAGATCATATTCAGGTATTGAGAGAAGTTATAGAAAGAACAAATGAATATGAGTTGCCATTATGCTTAGGATTTGTAGATTATGAAAAAGCATTTGATTCTATAAACATTTCTTCAGTGATTAAAGCATTAGATCATCAAGGTATAGATCCAGGATATTGTCATATTTTAAAGAATATATATAAAAATGCAACAGCAACAATTAGATTACATAATGACACTGGGAAAGTCAACATTGAGAAAGGTATAAGACAAGGTGACTCCATGTCTCCAAAACTTTTTACAGCAGTGCTGCAAGAAGTATTTTGTGGATTAAAATGGGAAACTAAATGAGTGAAAGTAAATGATGATTATTTAAGTCATTTAGATTTCGCAGATGATGTAGTTGTTTTTGCAAATAATGCTTCAGATCTGCAGGAAATGTTGCAGGATTTATCAGATGAAAGTAGGAAAGTAGGACTAAAGATAAATGATAAAGACTGTAATGTTTAATCGATTTGCTCAAAATATGAAAATAAAGATTGATTATGATGAATTAGAAGAAGTTAACAGTTACAAATACCTTGGTCAGATTATTAATACAGATGGAAACATAATGGAGGAAATTAATCATAGAATTAAACTTGGTTGGAGTGCTTTTGGTAGAAATAACTTGATACTAAAAGGAAGTATGCCTATGTGTTTGAAAAGGAAGGTTTTTAACAAATGTGTTTTACCAGTTCTTACTTATGGATCTGAGACTTGGACACTTAATAGAAGAGAAATTCAGAGACTTCAGACCACTCAAAGAAGTATGGAGAGATGTATGTTGGGAGTAACAAGAAGAGATCGTAAACGCAAAGTATGGGTAAGAGAACAAACAGGTGTTACTGACCTCATTGAAAAAATTAAAAGATTGAAGTAGAGGTTAGAAAAGATGATAATAGATGGACAATTGAAATTTTAAACTGGATTCCAAGAGATTGTAAAAGACCCAGAAAGATACCACATGTGAGATGGATGGATGAAATAAGAAAGTGTGCAGGGGGATGTGGAGAAGAAAAGATAAAGATCGGAGAAGATGGATTAAACTTGGAGAGACCTTCATTCTGCAGTGGATTGATAATGGTTGATAATGTTTTTTTTATATATATATATATATATATATATATATATATATATATATATATATATATATATATATATATATATATATATATATATATATAGAAAGAGAGAGAGAGAGAGAGAGAAAGAGAGAGAGAGAGAGAGAATTAATTTATTGCAAACATATTTTAAAATTACCCACTTTTTTACCTGCTACTTAATATAATTAAATCCCACCCTCATGGATTTTACAACCTGAAAATATTCAAGTATTTGAAATATTAAGAGTATAAAAGAATACACCTGATATAAAAAAAAAATCAATCACCATTTCAGAATTAAATGAATAACATTTTAACATATTGGAGAGCATTAATTTTTCAATGATTGAATTACCCCTGGTAGAATTGTTTTATTTTTTTGTGAAGGTAGATAAATAACATTTTTAATATACTAATAGAAAAAAATATGAAAATAGGTCCACTTGGAAAACAATCTGGTGAGCTTATTCATTAAAAATCCATTCAGATCTAACTAAACAGGGGGAATAATAACCTCAAACCATGGAGGTCTATTTAAAAAAGGATAAAGAAACTTTATACATTAAGCTGACAAGGTTGTTTAGATTGACATATTAATGATAATAAAATAAATCATAACAATATAAAGAAAGAAATGCACCAAAATTAAGAGAAATGAGAGCATAGGATAGACTTAAATATAAAAAATAATGTGAGAGCAAATTTATATTTATATTTAAAAGAGTACAGAATTAAATAATTAATGAAAAAATTCTGGATAGTATAGGTTGAGATTAGTTGAGTAAATTTAGATTTAATTTCACATGGTGGTTTTAAATTACTTACCTTGCACACATTCATGAGTCCATTTCAATGTTTGGTCATGCATGGCAATCTAAGGTGACATCAAGTTTCCACTAGGCACTTCAACATTTTTATTTTAATCTTTTTTACATTTTAGGGCAGCAGCAAGGAGGTTGTTAGCATAAGGAGAATAACCAGCAAGCATCAGGAAATGTGATTTGCTTTTCTACTCGTTCAGCATGTTGAAAATCAAAGCAGTGTGGAATGTTGATAAAGCAAATATCTCAAACATAGTTCTCCTTGGGTGGTTAAAATTAGCTGATTTTATATTCCTCAGGTACTTGAGGAATGCTTTTAATTTTTTATTTCTAATTTAAATCTTGACTTTGCTCCAACAGGAATCTTTACATGTGCTTTCTCCATTGTTCTTGGAGATGCAATTGTTAGATAATTAAAACATTCTTTCCCAAAACTGACTGAAACAATGTTATATTTCCAAACCTTTCATTATTTTTGGACAATTAATGATTTTCCTAAATAAAATAATTTAATAGGATGAAGTTTTACTTACTTCACACAATAAATTATTTAGAAAGCTAATATTTGATTAGTATTTGCTCCCATATATATATATATTTTAACGATCGGGGAAAGAGACTTACGTAAACTGCACTACAGGGCGCCATCTAGGCATTTGAACCTAGAAAAATTTATAAAGTAGGCAGATACGTAAGTCAAAAAAAAAAATATTTTTTTTTTTTTTTTTTTTAAATTTTGATTCCGGTCGTTAGCCCATGTCACTAGCTCAGTGGAATAGCAGAGATTTTAAAACATTTATAAGTTTCAATAGACTTCTATTCTCAAAGTATATATTAAATATTTAGAACAATAAAATAAAAGAAGCCACTGCCAGTAATTAACACACAAATAGATTTTTATTAACGCACATTTAAAATTGAAGATTAAATTTATTTTTAGATTTTAACATTAATATTTTTTTTTTTAAAAAAAAATTTAAATTACTATTTTAAATAGATCGCACAGATTTGCTTTAAAATGTTGGGTATAGATCGCTTACATAGATTCCATGGTCAAAAACATTTCAAAATAAACATAAATGATCAAAATACAAAATTATTGATGCCGACAATCGCAGAGGGAAACTTATAAGTAACCCAATAGTATTCACCATAAGATACTTGCGTTGTCACCAATAACTTAAAAGACATCCGAATAAATACATTTTAGATACTCACCGTAAGGTATCATTATTTATCGAATGTCTATATATTTTGATAAAATATGAAAACCAAAATATAATTAACCGCAAACGAATCCATGCAAGCGTCTATAAACAACTTAAATTTAATACATTTTAGTTAGAACATAATACACACACAAAAAAATGAACTGGAAATGATTGCTTAAACATCTACATAAAAAAATAGCAATAATTGAATTTGCATTCTTTAAGTCAGATAAGAGTTATTTTCAGTTATTAATTCCTTGCAATTTTAGGAAAGTTCTTATTAGATAGACACAATAGTTTATACTTTACGGATTTAATAGATTGAGAAGTCCATCTTCATGATCACTTTCGTAGATTTTGTCCTTTGAAATGAAACTGCGACTTGCCATGCATTTGGTCAGGAGCTGTCATCCAGAGGCCTCAGCTGGTTGTCTGGAAAATTAAATTTATTGCAGACTTCCACATCGTGAAAATCTGCAATATAGCTAGTTATAACGATCTATTCATAGTCAGCTCTAAGATAACAATTATAATAATAATTTGGCTTTTATATTTTTATTAGTCTCTTATCATTAGATCTTGAGATTCAACGAGCAAGACGTCACTAATCCATTCGTGTTTCAGTTATGGTCCGTGCTGTCATTTTCGTGTTTGGATTGGTCATTTAATTCCTTTGTATTCTCTTATCTGACCATTTAATTTATTTTACATGCCTCACGAGGTAGTTTGCTTTTGAACAATCATTTAATTAATAAGACAATCATTTCCATTTTCTAAGACTATAGAAATCAACATTATTTCTATTTTTAAAATATCAATCTTTATATCTTTACTTTTTACAAAAAAAAATTACTTTCAAATATTTTTATTTTTTAAAAGTTTTTAAAGTTGTCCATCATGCGATCTATATATATTAAACAACTTTTAATTTTCAGTTTTTTAAGTTTTTTTTTCTTTTTAATAAATCAAATTTTATTTACGATCTTTTTATTTTCATTTTAAAATAATGTAACGGCATATATTCCGTTACAATATATATATATATTGTAATGGGCACATACACCGTTACATTAGTTTTTCTTAAAATTTGACTGAAAAATAAAAGTTCACAAATAAAAAACTTTTTTTTTAATAATTAAAAATTGAAAATTAAAAATCATCTAAATTCTAATATATATAAAATCGCACAGATGAAAAAAATTATTAAAATAAAACTTTATTAAAAATAGAAAAAGTATTTTAAGAGCAAAAACTTAAAAAGATTTAGAGATAAATATATATCTTTAAGTTTGGAAAACAAATTAATTAATGTTATTCAAAAATGGAAATGATTATTTTAATTAGTTAAATGTAAACTAACCCTTGGGCATTTAAATGTATAAGCAAAGGTCAGATAGGAAAGGAAAACAATAGAAACTAATTGCCAATGAAAGAAATCCCTCAAATCGGACCTCAACGGAAGGATCATCAACATCGATGACATAATGTCAATTGGATCTGAAAGTTACATATAAAAGAAAAAGTTTGGAAATAAATTGGTAGTGAGTGAAGAAAATTTAAAAGAAAACTGAGATGTGTTAAGTCGGAGAGTTGGAGATGAAGGGATTGAAAGATGCACTTCCAATTCCTTCAGTAGTTATAAAAAAAAGAAAAGAAATGAAACATTGTTTGTTTCTATACTGAAGACCACAGGATCATCAAGGGATTTAATGCTGGATTCCAAATGCACACAACAGATAAAGAGGAACATTTTAAAAGTTGTAAGAACTTTATGAACATTTTGAAAACACTAAGAACTCTAAAATATAAACTTTCCCAGTATTTAATTTATAGAAATAGAATCCTATCTGACCAATTTAATTTATTAATAAGTAATTTTATTTGATGTATTTTTTTTTAATCATTTCTATTTATTTATTTTTTTTGTTCTTTTAAGTTTTTTTTATGATTTTTGTTTTTCATTAAATTAATATTATGTAAATGTTAAACTTAAGTTGGGCATCAATGGCTATATAGATTTGTAAAGTTTTATTAGGGAGGGTAATCTTAGGTTATCCATTTTGTAGTTGAATTGGGTCAATGGATTGGCTATATTGGTGTAATTAGTAGATGTAGTATGAGGTTCACTATGTGCAGAATCGAATTATACGCCGCAAAACCCCTTTTGCCTATGGAATGCGATCGTAAGTGGGCAAAAATGACCGCAGTCCTTTCCTATGGAGTTTTTTTTATTGCTCTTTTTGTCAGATAGATGTAGTATTCTTATCTGGATGAGAGTCAATTTCTTCTCTTAACCTGCTGCTCAGATGTACATTCCTGACAGAATGGTATTTTGTGTTGTTGTATTCATATTACATTGAATACATTGATATATCAGATGGATTGACGTTTGTTTAACTATGAGCTTTTGGCCTAAGGTTAAATAAGGGATAGAATATTTTCTTTTCAAATGCAAATCTATGTAGTCTATTTTATACACGACACTCTAAATAAAAATGCATTAAATTTAAGTTGGGTATAGACACTTGCATGGATTCGTTATCGGTTAATTATGTTTTGGTTTTCATATTTGATCAAAATATATAGACATTTGGTAAATAATGATACCTTATGGTGATTGTCTAAAATGTATTTATTCAGATGTTTTTTAAGTTATTGGTCTCAATGTGGCATCTTATGATGAATGCCATTGGGTTTCTTATAAATTTCCCTCTGCTATTCCTCAATGACTTTATATTTTGATCGTTTATGTTTATTTTGAAATGTTTTTAACCATGTAATCTATGTAACCGATCTATACTCAACATTATAAAACAAACTTTTATAAATCCACCTGTGCGAACTTATAAAAATTAAAATGTAAATTAAAAGCTAAAATCAAAGTTAAAAATGTAGTTAAATGCTAAAGTAAACATACTAAAATGATAATGCTAAATTTTATATATATATATGCATAAATAAATGTGTGTGTGTTAATTACTGGCAGTGGCTTATTTTATTCTCTTTTAAAAAAATATTCTTAGATAAGAATTTATAAAATATAAATCTCTACTTTACTGAGCTAGTGACAATGGGCTAATGGTCAAATTCAAAATATATAAAATATTTTTTCTAACTTATGTATCTGCCTACTATATAAATTTTCTAGGTTCTAAGTAGCCTAGTGGCGCCCTCGTAGTGCAGATAGTTTAAGACCCAAATGCAGATTATTATATATATATATATATATATCTGAGCTGCACCTAATATACTTTAAACAAAAAATTATAAAAATTTATAAGAAATTTGCAATTGACAAGTTAGACATTATAATTTTTTAGGTGCACTTTCTTAGAAACATATATGAACTACACATTCATAAATAAAGGAGTGGGATAGAATATGAAGTTTGAACATTGGTTAGTACTTTTAAGTGGATAGAACCATGAAGCTCCAATCTTAAACTAAGATTGACTGCTTATATATATATATATATATATATATATATATATATATATATATATATATATATATATATATATATATATATATATATATATATATATATATATATATATATTCTCCTTTTAATAATCCTATTGTTATAGTTGAAAAAGTGGAATGATTTAGTTATGTTTAGATGCACAATTAAATTACAGTGACAGACTGAAATATGGTACCATCTATTAATTAAATGTAAAAATAAAGATTTATTTGACATTTGATTTATAGATATTGTCTGATATAGTTACTTGCTGCAGACTGCCAGGATACTGCTTTGAGATATAATGATTGTTCATATTATTTTAATATATTTCGATTTTGGCTTAAATAATAGTGTTTCAGAATTTTTAAATGCCTGGATTAAGCATCTAGTGGTCATGTATGTCAACATTGCATTTGCTTCAAATGATATTAAAGTACATAACAGAGATTTGGTGGAATTGTTCTTCAAAGAATGTCTGAATACATTACAATAAATATTAGTAAAAGTACCATATGCACTAAGAAAGTCATATTTTACAACATGTAATTGATAAATAAAGCATTAGGACTCATTTTGAAATGATATAGAAATTTCAATCACTTCCTACCCCTAGAACCAAAAATAAGTTAATTATTCCTAGGGTTGTGTAACATTTTCAATTGGTTCAATAAGAATTTTATAGTTGCAATTGAGTCAGTCTTACAGTTATAAAAAAAGAACATACCTTGGAAATGAACCTCATCTCTCAATAAGAGGTTTAGATTGTAAAATATCAATTTCTCCACCAAATTATATTTTAATATTTTGACAATGAAAAAACCTTTTGTGTACAGATTGATAGTAGTGTTTGTGGACTACTAACTGCATTGCTCTAAGTACAAAAAGGTAAACAACAGAGATTTATATTTCATTTGCAATCTATTAAAATGTCATAGCTTTAATTACATTGCAATGTAGAAAGAAGCACTTGTTATCATATAAGCTTTTCAAAAATTTTAGATAATTTTTGATAGGATAAGAACTAATAATGATTGTTAAACACAAAAGCCTGAGGTTCCTAAACCATATTTTTTAATTAATATTTGATGAATCCAATCGAGTGTGACTATTCATAATGTATGGAAACCATTCATTTTGCCCTTAGGAGAAAGAGGAGAAATCTGGAGGAATCTCATAAATATGTATATGTATATGAAATTTGTACTAACTGTTGCCTTTGGCAGGATGAATTAGTTAATTAGAGTATTATCTTTAAATTTAATATTCATGAATTTAAAAGTCCAGGTTTAATTTCCATGCTAGTACTGTTACTTCTCTATCCAGCAACACTTGAAGAAGAGAGAAAACCTTTATACATTTTGTGCACTATTAGTAACAGTTGAAATGTACTTTAAAAATTTAAATAAAGCTAATTTTTTAAAAGACATTCAGTACTTCAGATTTGCTCATATATAAGCATTTGAGTCGTAGGAATAAGAGGATTACTTTTATTCCTGCATAAATACTATATCTTGTATTGGTGAGAAAGTATTCATTTATTATTAACACTCGCAAATCTTATGCACAATTAGCTTAAAAGGCTGATATTTGAATGTATACTAGATGATGGAAATAGTCCAATTTATAAATACAGCTAAAAGACCATCATCACAAACCTTCAAAAAAGTACTAAGTTTTAATGATTATGTGTACATATCGATGAAAGTTATATTGTAAAAAGATAGTCAAGTTGAAGAGTAAAATATTTTAGTTAAATTTATTACGACTGTTTATAAGTTTATCAATTTCAAATTATGATAACTTTAAAAATATATAATTTTATTTAATATTGTAATATTATAAAATATTTCGTTACAAAATAAACAATTTTGTATTTTATTTTTAAACAATGTAATTTTATATTTAATATTAAAAATATAATATTTTAAATCTTTATTTTAATATTTTATCTTAAAACTTGATACTTTAAAACTAATCAAATTTTGAAACTCATCTGCTTCCAATGGTTACCATAGCAATGGAACAGATTTTCACCATACAAACTTTAAAATTCGGGTATTGTGGGTGATATGTGATTATATTACAAACTACATGGCAGTAAGCTAAACATATAATCAAATATCAAATTTCAGTAGTCTTTTCTCACTTTCAGTGTACCAAGGACCTTATTAAATTTAAATCTAAACTTAGTCATTTTGTTAACATTCTTTAACATGAAGTAGTTCAGAAATCTGCTAGGAATTTTGCTTAACAATGCAAAATATGTCTTCTTAACGACTCAAACGGAAAAATTAAAACATAAATAGCTACTATCATCACATATTATTTAAAGAGGAAATAAAGTTTAATATTTTGGGTCATTAATTTAAATTTTGAAATCCCTTATGTAATCCTACTGCATACAAGAACATTTTGTGATTACTTATCTTTTTAAATTTAAAATAAATTGTTGAAAATAATATCGGATACACCCCTAAGCATTACTTTGATTATTATGTTTGCCATAGAAACTCATAGATTATTGTATTGTGTAATATGAACTTTTGAAAACTGCATAAAACTACAAAAGACTCGGGTTATTCAAATTCGAGTCAGTGGATTATTTATTATTATTTTGTTTGGTCTTATATAATCTGTTAAACAAAATAAATTATATCTCTCATCAAATTACTCATTCAATGGATTATTGAAACTTCTTCCTCATATGTGTAAAATCTTCCTTTGTTTGAAATCTGAATTTTTCTTTTAGGCTTAACGGTGCCATGGTACAATCTTACCCAATAGATTACAGATTTGAATCGATTAGCTTCTCATATTTTGTAAAATGATCAAATTGTTACAAATTATGTAAGTCAATCTATTCTTAAATGGATAAATTGCTATGACTACATCTTTTGCTATACGAATAATAATGATGATTTATTCCAAGTTTTGGAAAATCGTAGTGTTGAATTTTGGCTATAAATTTCAACCTACTAAGGAATTCACTATATCATCTCGATTAATTATTACTTGTATATTCCTGTATTTGCAAATTTATTGTTAACACAAGTGTAGAAATCTTCAACTTTGATTGGAATTTTAAATTGTACCTGAAAAACATTGCTTCGAGATCGTAGAATTTTTCATTTTACTATGGTTATACAGTTAGTTTTATTACTTGTTTGTGTGAATATTTAAAATGTTCATATTACGATTTAATTAAACTTCTCTTGAAAATACTAGTATAAGAAAAGTATAGGTAAATATTTTTAAATTACTAGTACAAATGTCTGTAAATATGTATTTATTACATCCTGTTATTGAAGATATGTTATACTAAGCTCTAATTTAATGTCCAAGCTGTCATAGACTTGTTAATATTAATTTGTTGTTTTATTGTTCCTTGAAAGTGGCCTCATCTTCTGCAGCCAAATATCTTTAATTAATGAAAGAAAAAGCCATAAAATGTTGCATGTCCATTAACTCGGAAAGTGTTCATTTGATCTAAAAGAAACCATGCATTGTACCCTCCATGGCAGTGATACTTGTAAACATTGTTTATTCGTGAAGACAGACTCCTAAGAAGATATTACAAGAGTATATGTTATAAACTACAAAGCTAACAAGTCATGACACTCAATATATAATTGTCATATTTATTAATTTATCTATTTTAAATAATAATTAAACTACATTTCGGTGAATTGCTTGCTTGTTCCTAAAATGGTTAAGCAATCCAGCTGATGCTTAGAATAGAGGTTGCAATAAAACATTCCTAGAAACATCTGCAATTGGTATTTAGGCTTGGGATGAATATTGTACAACTTTCTCCAGTATAGTGTTTTGTTTGCACCACTTGTCTTAATAACACAGATAGTTATAACTCAATATGAAATTATTGAGTAAATATAATAGTGTAATATTAATAAGAAATGCTTAGAGAACTTTTATTGTTATAAATACATTTGTTGTTGAATATTTTTTATAAATGCTTTACGATTAATAAACTTATTGTCAGTAATGATTATATATTGTTTATTGCTAATAGAAGTCAGCATTATTATCTACATACCTTAATACACTTTGGTCATACTTACAATTTGTTTAAAATTAATTTTCATTAATTTGCACCATTTCCATTTTTTATTAAAAAAATGTATCATTTACTGGTAAGGTTCAATAAAACTTCTTAGATGTCTTATCATATAAAGGACAAAATGTTTTAAATGTTTATAAAAATCCTAATTTCTTAGAAATAATTATCTATAATTTAATAAAAATCATGAGACAATTAGTTAATTTCAATTACAAGTAAATTGGAAACATGAGTCTTAATTTGCTAGTCTTCTACAGATCCATTTATTTATTTATATTAAAAAAAAACTTTATCTATCATACATATTATCTACATTTGGTATACACATAATAAAATCCACGTATTGCGCTAATAAAATGTGTATGAGTATGCTGGAATATTATCATCATGATTATTAATGCATTAGCTCTGTAGATTATACAATAGTTATTGTTTTTTTTAAATAGATAAAATTGATATAATTTCATTTTATTTAATTACGTTTGTGCTTGATGGTAAATCAATGCGAAGCTAGTACACTTTTCTCAAGAAAGTGATCTATTCTCAACCTCAACATTTAATTACTATATATATTAATAGTAATAATAACAAGTCAGATGTCACATGACTTATATATAGCTTGCACTTACAAATATGTAAAATTAAGAGCATTTATCATAAATAAAAAAAAAAAAGCTTGTTTAGAGCTATTAGCACGCTCTTAATTTTACTATATATATTGTAATGACATACCCATATTAACTTTACGTCTTTATATATAGATGTTATATAATGAATATGCTAATAGCTCTTAACAAGCTTTTCTGTATATCCCTATCCTCAGAAACAGTTAATATTTTTGTTTAAAAAAATGTGTTTAAAATTTATCTTTATTTAAATCAACATTAATATGAAATAAAAAATAAATAACCAGTCAACGCTCTAGGGCAAGAAATGGCCACATTGGTAATACTTATGGTATCAATTGGAAAAAAAAAATAATAATACATAGAATAGCTTTGACAAATGTCTACAGAAAAAGTTTAACCGTACCGAAACAACTGATAGAAGAATGGTATATAACATAAGAATTTGTTCGTTATACTATATAAATAATTTTCTGTTTGCTTATAGACTTTTAAATGAGTTTAAGATAATCCTAATCTTAAATTTCCTGAATTGAACTATTTAATCTTCTACTCAGCATTTTAATACGAAGCTGTTATTATTAATTATTTATTCCCGATTTCTGTCGTGTTGTTTTTAATAACTTATAAAATGAGAAATAGTAAAACTTCAATTATTAATTTATGCATATAATATGCTAGGAGATTTATAAAGGAATGACTGAAATATAAAGGATATTTAAATAAATGTTGATTATAAGCGTATAACTGTCTAGTTTAAAAGAGAAAAAATGTTTAAAGTGAAGCTACTACTTACATCTAAAACTTAAATTACTAATATATACTTATAACACGTTATCATTACCCATAATTAAATATACATTTTGGTTAGACCTACCTAATTGTGATAATCTATAATTGTGCTTCTAAAAATAAAAGGAAAAAGTCTGGAAACTAACACGAGTATAAATATGATATTTTGTAAATTAACCCAGCTGCCACAGTAAATTTGTGTTTTATCAAGAGTACGTTTTATCCCGAAACTGTATCTAAAAAGGAAAAAAAAAAGATTTCTTCTAAATTAGAATCATTTATAAATGACAGATGAAACTCTTGAAAATAGACTTTTGCTATATTCACCATTTTGGATTCATTTATTAGTATATAAAAGTTTATTTTCAGAACTATGAGTGAATGGATGAAGGAGAAAAACAGTTTCATTGATGAACTGACTGTTTAAACTTAACGTCTCGGGAGGTATGTTGGTAAACATGAAAATTAATGTTTATCTTATTTTTATTTTTTCTCACTTTTAATTTTAAATTGTTATGCTTTAAGAAATATAGTATAGTGAATATTTGTCATGTTGAATTTTAAAATGTAGTATGTGTGGGTATAAAATGATATAGGGTATGTATATTTAAGGTGTGGTAAATAATAACTTTATTTTGACATTTCAACAGGACTTCACTAGACAATGTTATTAAACAATAACATTTTTGGTAAATTAATTATTTATTTAAAATATATTTATTAAAATTCTTTCATCTGCTTAAGTCAGTTAGTATTATTTCAGAACTCAACGGTAAAACAATCTAGAGTGTTTTGTTCTGAAAAATTATTACTCATATCGTGCTAATTCTCATTTGAAATTTATAAAGAATATTTGTGTCAGAGTGAATCATATTTCTTAAAGTCGGTTATTTGCGCAGCAGCAGTAATGATTGCATATCTTATAGTAAATTATTTTAATAAATACTTATTTACTTGTGTATTTTATTGCTATGTGTATGCTATTGTTATCATTAGACTATATTAGTGAATTATAATTATGTTAGAGTCACTATAGTCCTGCTATTAAGCATCTATTTATTTTTGTGGTGGAATTTTATATGTTATTTCCAAGTTGCATTTCAGTTGTTGCTTGAAAAGGTACCTTAATATCATACTTGTAGTTTATGGCTTAGGTGTGCTTATAGTGTTTTAAACTTAAGAATTTCTTGTCAAAATGTAATTGTTGGTTTATGCGGGTGTTAGTTTTTTTATGTTTTATTCTCATAGCGCATAGAGTAAATATAGATCTACTAGCTGTTTGTGCAGATTTAGCCATTGTGATATAATTCCCATAAAGTTCCTGTTTCTAGTTATTCAAAAGTCTTTATGAGAAAACCCCAATTACAGCCATCACACCTAATTTAGCAATTATATGTTGAAATCTTGATAAAAGTTATTTCATCCACATAAATTCATGTATTTGTATATAGTTGAAAAATCTAGGACTCATACCCTCTATGTATGTAGGATCAATAGTACTATACATGCTCCTTTGCATTACACATAGGCAAATTTAATGGTAATTAAATATAAAAATGTAAAATAATCATGAATTTACCAAATAATTATGATAGCAATAAAGACAGTTAATTAAATTATAAATTAGTAATTAGAAGATTGTTTATAATTACTATTTCAAAAATATAAGAAGAAGAATTACAATACATTAGTTTTAGATATATTAATTTTAAATTTACAATATTTTTTAAATATGACTTAAATTATTATTTAATTCCAAAATATTAGAATTTATTCATAAGTGTATTGAATATTTTTTCAGAAATTATACTTATGAAGAGAAATTATTATCAAATAGTTAATAGTTAATTAAAACAGAGTATATACATATTAATTAACTGAAATAAATATGTATTTGCTATAAAAGGTAAAATATGCTTTTAACCAATAAAAATGGTAAATTCTAAAGTAGTTACTGTTATAGTAATATTTTATATTGCTTATATTAGTATAACTAAAGTAAAGTATATCTTATAATTGTGCCAGGATTAGTCAAAAATATTTACCCACTTGAAAATATAATGGTTTGGAAAAAAATATTTGTATTGTTTATTTGGGAAACATAAAGAAAACTTAATTGTTGAAATTAATTGATTAGCAATCTAAGTTGCTGTCAATTGTATAAAAATATTGTAACTTTAAATTCCTTCTAATAAAATGTGTAAACATTTGTCTCACTGGAAAATTCTTATCTTTCATATGATGCAAGTAAATAATATAAAAATTCTGTCAGATAATGAGAATTATTGTACATGAATAAAGTATGATAAACATAGCGGCCAAAATATGTCCAATATATCACCACATGATTCTGGTATACAGTACCGAAAGTGCTTGGCAAATTGTTGTCTATAATTAATGTTTGTTTTTTTTAATTTTGGCTGCTCTGTTTATCAGCTTTATTCGTGTAGAATAATATGATGCAAATAAAATATTTATAGTTTTTTGCAAATTATGAAAATTTGTCTTTATAATAAATTATTAATTTTTGTGAAACTTAAAGTTTGGTTGTTTTGCCATTATTTATGTTTTTCTATTTGTATTTGTCATCATCACAGATCTTAATTTGATTCAATATTTACATTATATTTAAATTGCACACTGGTAATAAATTATTTTATTTGGAAATATTTATTATATTAATGAAAATGATTTGTGAAGATAATGGTTTTATTAAAGTAAATATGAGAATTGGTTCATGAATTGCAATTGCTTCATAGAAGCTTTCAAAGAAATCAAAATTTGTTGGGTCATGCACAAAAGAGCCATGTTTAATCATCACATAGGTTTATATCATATTAAATTTAAGAAATTGCTTTTATGTATTAAAAATTGGTAACAATTAATAATATTATTATTTGACTTATTTTTGCATTCAAATACAGAACTTATTATTATAAGATATGTAAGGAGAGGTATCAATGTGCCAATTATTTTATTAAAAAAAATAAGAAACATTATTTAAATGTTTGCATTATAAGACTGGTAATGCTATATTTATAGTATTAAAGGTTAGTGTTATCATCATGAGAGATGATATCTTAGTATTTTAATAATCCACACTATATTTTATTAATTACTTAAATCCAGATGTTTCTTAAATTAATTTAAAACCCTATAAGACCTAAAGTAACTAATTTTACTGTTTAGTTGTCATATTATTTAATAATATTATTTTATTATATATTTCTCAATTTTAGCTAGATTATTGGATTTTCTTAAAAATTGCTCTTTGTTATCCAATATCCTATGCTTTGTTCTTTCTGTAATATGATATTCCTGAGATAAAAATTAGAATACGATAAAGGTTTATATTAAGATTTACTTCAAATTTACATTAGAATATATATATATATATATATATAACTACAACCATTAAATGTCTGTATTTTTAAATTATATAATAATAATTCAAACAAATATATTTAACACAGCATTCAAAATTAAATAATATATTCTTTACCAGAAGTACTTTCAATTGTTTCACTGACAATCTTTATCAACTGTTAATACAAACATATAAAAAATAAAAACTTGCATTACCCATCATTCAATCTATTCAAATTTCCCACAATTCTGTTGTCTTTATATTAGCCGATAGTTTATTCATTAAACCACCTCTATTCCTAGATATCATTGTTGCCTCTTTAATTTTACGTTTTTCACTACACCTTTCAATTTGAATAATTTTTATATCTCTATTATTAAATTTAAAACCATAATTACATGTTTTATTATGATCAAATATAATTGATGGAGTATTCATATTTACTGAAGATATATTTTCTTTCTGTACATGTTTATATAATGTCTTATGATCATTATATTGTTTTTGTAATGTACATTTGGATTCCCCTATATATTTTATTCCACAACCACATTCCAACATATATAACAGAACTTAATATAATTGTATTATATAATATAATACAATTACAAAATATAATCAAAATAAGAATAATAATAAGAAAATATTAAGAAAATTAAAAAGTGATAAATGGATTTCTATTCCTTTTATATCTAATCAACAAGCTAAATTAATTAATAAACTTTTTAGTGGTTTGTGTAGAATTTCTTTTTTCTCTTCAAATAATATAAATGATATGATAAATAACTCCAAAGCCAAGATTTCTAAGTTTGAATTAAGTTCTGTTATATATATGTTGGAATGTGGTTGTGGAATAAAATATATAGGGGAATCCAAATGTACATTACAAAAACGATATAATGATCATAAGACATTATATAAACGTGTACAGAAAGAAAATATATCTTCAGTAAATATGAATACTTCATCAATTATATTTGATCATAATAAAACATGTAATTATGGTTTTAAATTTAATAATAGAGATATAAAAATTATTCAAATTGAAAGGTGTAGTGAAAAACGTAAAATTAAAGAGGCAATGATGATATCTAGGAATAGAGGTGGTTTAATGAATAAACAATCGGCTAATATAAAGACAACAGAATTGTGGGAAATTTGAATAGATTGAATGATGGGTAATGTAAGTTTTTATTTTTTATACGTTTGTATTAACAGTTGATAAAGATTGTCAGTGAAACAATTGAAAGTACTTCTGGTAAAGAATATATTATTTAATTTTGAATACTGTGTTAAATATATTTGTTTGAATTATATATATATATATATATTATAAATTTTAATATTATTATTCTTACATGTTTAATTGGAATATTATTTTAACTTTATTTAAATAGGATTATTATAGTTAGTCATAGAAATATAATTGTAATTGTTAAAAGGTTGGAATTCAATGGTATTTCTATGCAGTCAAGTATGTGTTTTTGATACTTATTTGATTTTAAAGCAGTCGATACACCATAGCATGAGAACACAGTCTCATGATGATGATGATTATTATTATTATTATTATTATTATTATTATTATTATTATTATTATTATTATTATTATTATTATTATTATTATTATTATTATTATTATTATTATTATTATTATTATTATTATTATTATTATTATTATTATTATTATTATTACTCCTCTTATTATTAATATTATAGGATAGCTCTTCACAAAATTATAATGACTACTGGTCAGCATTTTCTAAAGTGAGCAATAAGTTAAGACAAGAAATTATCCTTATTTTCGTTGATTATGGTAATTCATCTGATATGACTCAGATATTGGATAAAACTAAAGATAAAACACGAGGTATATATATATTAATATAAATATATTTATTTAATAATAATAATTCAATTCAAGTCAATTCTTATTTCTTATATGCATTTCAACACTTTCGCTTCAACAGAAATACACAAGATTATAAAATAAATACACAACAAAACAAGCAAAACATAATTCAATATATCTATATTCATAAAAATATACCAAAAAGAAAATTACAATTCATAATTAAAATATGAAAAAATATATAAATACATGTTATCTACAGTAGATTTTATTTCTTTTTAACATTATTTATAATGTAATCACAAAAAATATCAATGTTAATGAATTTTTGATTATATAACCTTTGCAATATGTTAATGACAGATTTGTTTATAATTTTTTTTTTTACTTTTTTTAATATTAAAATTGTATACTTCCCTTAGTAAATGAGAAGGAACTCTTAATTCAATTTTAGATATACAATCATTAACATCAATTAACTTTTTTAAAAATACCATATCTTTATTTAGTGTTCTTTCAGTTAGTATTGTTTTAAGATTTAAAATTTTCCTCTTTATTAACATAATAATTTTTTCTCTACATTAGAAATTTTAGGCTCAATATAAACCAAATCCAAATTCCATTTATGAGATCCTTACTCCAATAAAGGTATACCAAGAGAACAGTATAACATGTACTTTGTATAAGGAGATAATTCTCTGCCTAATCTCAAAATACATCCCATCTGTCTATATGATTTACATATAATATATTTTATATGCTCATTCAAAGTAAAATTATTACAAAATGTAAGCCCAATATCAGAAACAACTTCTTTGTATATAATAACATCTTCCACAATCTTTTAATGATAAACATATCTTATCTGTTTTATTGGTGTAAGAGACAATACATGTTTTACTTATATTTATTTTTATATTATTAAAATTACACCATTTTTTGAAATAAACAACAACTTTGTGAAGATCAATATGATCATCATATGTTCTAATCCTTTTAAATAATTTACAATCATCTGCATAAATAAGTCTCATTCTTTTTTTAATATTTTAATCAAGATCAGACATCAAAACAGTAAAAAATAAAGGTGGCATTATTCCAACCTGAGATACACCATTTTTTTTGACTAGCTTAGAGTTAATTGTATCCACACAAATGTAGAAGCATCTATTTTCCAAATAATTAATAAACCATGCAATCAAATGTGAACTAATTTCCAGAAATACAAGTTTATATATTAGGTGATTGTGTGCCACATTATCAAATGTGTATGATATAACAAAATAAATAACATCAAGTTGCTTCTATTCAGAAAGAGCATGAGAAATATGATCAGATATTACCATTAAGTTAGTATCAACAGACTTTCCACATACAAAACCATGTTGATAATTAGGAAATGCCTTAATCATATCTGTAATGATATTATTATAAATACATCTTTCATAAATTCTAGCAAAAGAAGGTAGCACTGATATAGATCTATAATTACCTGGAAGAGATCTATCTCCCTTTTTATAAATTGAAACAATGTTAGAGATTTTAATTATATCAGGGGCAATGCATTTTTCAATAGACACATTAATTTTAAAATATAATGGAGATACCAGTCTGTAGAATCCTTAATAATAAAGTTAGGAATATTATCATATTCCATAGGTGATTTAGATTTAAGTTTGTATATGGAATTAAGCATGTCAATAACATTAATTTTATCTACATCAATATTTCATCTTTTATTATTATTTGAATCAATATTAATCATGTCACTGTCAGTAATATTTGAATACATATTTGTGAAATGTCTAACTAATTCATTCATACAAGGCTGTATTAAATTATTTTTGTAACTTTTATTTTTAACAATATTTACATTTTTAATATAATTCCAAAACATTTGTGGATTATATTTAAAACCTTTTTCAATGTTATTTAAGTGATTATCATAATTTCTTTTCATAATAAGTTTTATATAAACACATAATGCACTATATTTCTTGTATAATTTCTTTATCATTAATTAATTTATATAATCTATGATATTTATGTTTCCTATTATACCCCTTACATAATTCTTTAGAGAACCATTTAGGATATTTTTAATTATTATATCGTGAACATTTAACAGGAATATAATGACCCAAACAATTTTAAATTATACCAATAAACTTACTTACAGCTTTACTTGAATCATTTTCTACAAAAATTACATGCCAATTCATATTCTCCAAAGTTTTATATAAACAATAGAAGGTATCATGTCTATAATTTTGAAAATACTTTTAACAGACTTTATATGCTCATATGATCCATCTATTACAAATTCTAAAGATGAATCATAAAAACTGGGAGTATAAGAGGCTGATCTGCCAAATTATATTTTAAATATCATTAGTACTAAATAATAGATCAAGTATTTTACCCTTATCATTAATAAACCTATTATACTGATTTGATTTAATTAATTTAACTTTTTTTTTTTATTCTAAATAGTTTTTTTTTTTTTTATTTTTACCAACAATCTTATTATTATATATTATATAATCTGGTTCATTGAAATCACCCACTATAATAATATCATATTTGTAGTTCACTAAAATATCTTCAACCTTTATCAAAAATGTATACATTTAATTATATAAGAGAGTACACTCAAAATATACCCTACACAATAATATTTTATTTTTACTTTTTAGATCTGTTTCAGTCCAATAGGTTTCAATGTTATCATCATTAATAATAATTTGAATATTCTTAATACATTTTTGAACTCCAATCAATGCACCACCACTTTTTGTTTCATTTACATATTTTCTATCACATCTGTATAAGCAATATATATTAGAAAATATATTTATATTATTTATACTCTCATTTAACCAGGTCTCAGTTAAAATAATATCATATTCATGCAATAACAGTTCAGACTTAATCTCAATTGTCTTAGTTCTAAGTCCATGTACACTTTCATAATAACAATGCAATGATTTCTATATATTACATAAATTAATAGAAGTCTCTTGCAAATCTATATCTTTTGCTTGCCTACTATTCTCATTATCATAGTCATCCAATAGAATAATTTAATTTACTTTTTCAACATTAATTCTATCTCATCATGTATGATGTCTTCAGCATCGCCTCTAAAAAATTTTAAATTTCCATTGAAAGGTAATATTATAGCATTATCAGGCCAAATATCTTCTGTATTCACTTTATATCACATTCATATACATGCAAGTAAAAAGAAGAATATTTTTTGGATTTAGTATTTAATTTATAGCATATAGTATTAACATCCAAAGTATTTTTTAAATAATCAATAATATTTTGTGCAGTTGGTTCATTATTCATTCTTGTTGAGAAGAATTTTGTAAATTTCATTTTAATTTTAACATATTTTAAAGCATGATTGGCTTGATTGCTTATAACAGGAAAAATATTTAGATTTATTTAGATTTTTAATATTTTTTTTATAAAATGTAGTTCTGAAGCCTTCATTTTTATTAGTATTGTCTTTTAAACAAAAAGCATATGAGTTGATAACGTCTTATCTTGAGAATAAATCTGCACTGATTAATTAGATCCAGTGAATACAGTAGAATTCAAAATGTTATTAGCTGACAATTTATTTATTTTACTTTTTTGTTTATTAACTTTAAATACTTTACTTCTTTGTTTATTTAAATTATAACTGGCTTTGTTATCTTTACAACTAATAACATGTAATAAGTTTTGAGATTTACCCATTGCCTCCTCAGCATTTCTGCTCCCCTTAGATATGAGGAGAAAATCTGAAGCTACAGCAATATAATGTCCAACAGGGCTATTTTTATTTTTAGCAACATAATTTTCATTTATAATTATATATTCAATAATATCATTATTATTTATATCCAAATTATTATCAAACACTTTCTTATATAATAAAATATTTTTATTTTAATATTCTCTTCTTTTAATAGTCTAATTTCAGTAAATAATTCAGTAACAATATTTAAACATTTTTGCACTAAAATGAATATTTTTAGAAAAGTAAACAATTAGGATTTATTATTGTTAACGTTTTTTTTATTATCACAATTATAATTATTTATAATTCCCAAAACAACTTTTTTTTTATTTTTTATTATTATTACCTCCTACTTCAAAATGAATATCTTCTTTTCCTAATCATTTTTGTCATATTGAAGTTTTAAATTTTTGCAAACCAATTTGCCCAGATGGAGTTTTCAAACATAGAGCACTAATATCTTGACTGATACAATCCTTTATTTCTATTATTTTGTTAGTATTTATATCCAAACATTTTTTACATATATAATCATGTAATCCATCTACATATTTTTGTAAATCTACTAAATGAGGTTTTATACAAGTTAAACTAAACTTATTTTTACAAATTTTAGATGTAATTCTTTGTAGTTTTCCAAAAATTAAATTGCTGCAATTAGCACATGGTGTTCCGGCCATAGCAGAACTACAGATGATGATGATAATAATAATAATAATAATAATAATAATAATAATAATAATAATAATAATAATAATAATAATAATAATAATAATTAAACCACTAAACATCACATGATCACTATCTCATACTAGCACAATAATTGTTATTAAACAATTCAAAATACAGCAAAACTCTCCATATAGTAGTGCCATCTTGTGCTAACAAGAGCAATCAATGGATGCCAGAAGGCTTGTGCATAAAATCCCTATCTAGTGCCTATTCATCCAATATCCCCAGACTAGTTTCTGGCTTATGGCCTTCATCAGTGAGGAGCCTTGGATCTGAGAGCACTGCACCTAGATCTTAGGATCTAATGCAACCCTCCAGCACCCACCTTTTAACTCTATTTAACTACAAAACTATGAGATTGAAAATTGAAAACACTATTAATATTTTCAACCCAAGCTCAATAGCTTATATAGTCATATGGGTCTGAACTCAATTCAGTACCCATACATTTTGGTGTCTTTGGCTCTTTAACAACCATAGCCACCACTATCCTATTAGGCAGGATTGGTGTTACTGAATTGAGTTCAGACCCATATGACTATATAAGCTATTGAGCTTAGGTTGAAAAAATTAAGTGTTTTCAATTTTCAATCTCATAGTTTTGTAGTTAAGTAGAGTTAAAAGGTGGGTGCTGGAGGGTTGCATTAGGTCCTAAGATCTAGGTGCAGTGCTCTCAGATCCAAGGCTCCTCACTGATGAAGGTCACAAGCCAGAAACTAGTCTGGGGATATTGGATGAGTAGGCACTAGATAGGGATTTTATGCACAAGCCTTCTGGCATCCAATGATTGCTCTTGTTAGCACAAGATGGCACTACTATATGAAGAGTTTTGCTGTATTTTGAATTGTTTAATAACAATTATTGTGCTAGTATGAGATAGTGATCATGTGATGTTTAGTGGTTTAACACCAATCCTGCCTAATAGGATAGTGGTGGCTATGGTTGTTAAAGAGCCAAAGACACCAAAATGTATGGGTACTGAATTGAGTTCAGACCCATATGACTATATAAGCTATTGAGCTTGGGTTGAAAATATTAATAGTGTTTTCAATTTTCAATCTCATAGTTGTGTAGTTAAATAGAGTTAAAAGGTGGGTGCTGGAGGGTTGCATTAGATCCTAAGATCTAGGTGCAGTGCTCTCAGATCCAAGGCTCCTCACTGATGAAGGCCATAATCCAGAAACTAGTCTGGGGATATTGGATGAATAGGCACTAGATAGGGATTTTATGCACAAGCCTTCTGGCATCCATTGATTGCTCTTGTTAGCACAAGATGGCACTACTATATGGAGAGTTTTGCTGTAATAATAATAATAATGATGATGATGATGATGGTGATGATGATGATGATGATGATGATGATAATAATAATAATAATAATAATAATAATAATAATAATAATGAATTGCCACTAGAGGTCGAGTGACTTAAATTTTCCATTCACATTATTATAAAAACATAGGTATATTCAAATAAAATTAAATTAGTTTTCTTTCATTGTAACGTGGAATATTTATTATTTAAAAATTTTTGTATCAGTTGAGACAATAGATTTGAGTAATAATGACTGCAATCAGGTGTAATTACAGGTAATTCATTGTGCCTCAACGCAAGATGATGACACCATGCAATGCCACATTTTTAAAATAATGGAATTACATTCAAGAATAAAATTTTAAACCATCTTTCCATTTAATTTAAGTCAGATAATTGAGAGGATTCCAGGTGAAATGACTATATATATATATATATTGTATAATGGGTCGATCCTTTTCAGGACTCGAGGAAGTCGCATCTACCTATAGTCGGACTTTGAGTCTTCTTATAGGATGCCATGGATGATGTGATTTAAAATATAATTTAATCCACTCCTCTATTAATAACCTCATTATTCTCGGAATTCGAGCTCACAGTAGAAATCGCAATTGACTCTCTTCAGGCATTTCCACAAATATCCCATAGTAATGATAAATTTAGTATAAGCTATATATAACTTTTTTATAAATATTAAATCACTAAGTTGATTTAACATATATATGCATGAGTATGTATATTTATAATTATTGGTTTTATAAAATGACTAAATAAAATAAACAAATGAGACCTGTTTAATTTTAAAATAAAGTTTTACACATTTTAATTCATAGTAACCCGAAAAAAAAATTTCCTTTTCAAAGATTATCTCTGGGCACCATGTCACCAACCACAATCCAATACAACATCAAATCTCATGTAACAGGCTTGAGAAACAATCTCTATGTTTTATGGAAGTGAGTGAATAAATCCAATTGCCTCATATTGGTATCAAACCTAAAAAATATCTCTACATATTTTACATAAAAAAATCTTAAATCAACATTATCACTCAGGTGCTCAGGGTGTATAGGTTTATATAATCGAAGCCTCATGTTTGGAAGCCAAGACCGGAAAAAATATACATAACCCAGTAACGTTCAAAATCGTATGATCAGCCAACAAGATTCAGAGACCTAGCAAAAGTACTTCAAACCCAGTTTGTTTGGGATATGGTAGTCGCGGAACAGTACTAAGCTTTAACCTATTTGCCAGTGCTCCAAAATCTCCACTATCCAACCAACGCTCCTGATGCTAATGGTTATCATTTTTCTTCAGTCCCAGTGATCAGGATAGAAACAAAGACTCTCAATTCAAACTTAGCCTATCCTGCACTAGACTTTATTAATTTAATCCAAGATACTCACTAACTACTTTAATATAGCTCAAAATATTATTTTTAACATTTTATAGGTTTTGGATACATACATATATGACTTAATCAAGTGTGGATGTGGTTGAGTGGATATGATGAACTAGGGAATGACATGACAACGGTGGAAATATATACAATTTATTAACACAATTCATTAGAAAATATAAATAATAATAGCCATGTTTGAATCTTATTATGATCGTGTATGGGTTTACATTTTTAAACCAAAAATAATAATTACAATGTTTGATTATTAGTTATTTATAAAGGTACAGTATTTAGATACCACTAGGATAAATATATGATTTTACCAAGAATTACAATATTCAAACATAAATTATTTACAAGAATACAGTATTTAGATATTACTAGGATAAATGTATAATTTTTACAAAGAAGTCACCAGTCAATAATGACAACCAAGGTCATGAACTATTAATTATAACGATTACAATAATGAACATCAATATTAGATGTGGATGTGCATAATAATGAAGTCACACTGAAGTTCATGACACAACCATTGTGAATCAAAACAATAATTATAAATTAACCAGAAATGATAGTTACACACATAGTAAATAATCAGTATTATTATGTGTCAACATAAAACAAATTTTTATATTGAGTTGTTATATTTTTATTATTACATATAATATTCTATCAAGAAATATGCCACCATAAAATTAATATGCCAATTTTGGAGAGCAAACACAATACCTGGTTATATTAAGTTAAAGGCCAAATGAATATATATAATAAATTTATGCGTGTGTTTACATACATAGGGGAAGTTAAGTATATATATATTTATTATTATTATATTTAATTGTTAGTATTTCCAGCAGGAGTTATGGACAAAAGCATAACTTTAGCTCCCTTCATTATTAATAGTTATATGAAAAATATAGTTTATCTATTTCACACAAAATTATCAACAGGTATGATTAAGAAATCTAATTACAGCATTCAGTGGCATCTGGGTTTGAATCCTGGGCTGGCTATATTATTAGCATTGGCAAACATGGGTCAATCTCCTTTGTCGAGCAGTAATATATATATATGTTCCTATGATAACACATCCGCATTCAACTTGGTTTGTGTAGGAAATAATAGAGCATGGGCTTCGAATCCCTATCGTTATAGAATCTACCCATTCATCAGCTCAAAGAAAACCATGGCTATCTCATATCGCCAGGACCAGTAAAATATCCGTGTGGCAGTCTGCATACCATACTCGACATCTATTCTTTATTAAAAGCCATATAGGCACAGATCAATCTATTAGGCCACTGATATATTTGCCCATTAAAAGCATTAACTTATATCTGCAGAGATATTTTCCTAAACCTGTATTTAATAAGTAATAATGGGGAAATTTAAGACAACCATATCTTATAGGCTACAAAATGCCCAAGTCTTTCAAATATAAATCTCAACCATAAAATGCTAAAGAGGCAAAAAAATCACTACTGCTGAGATATTTCTTTTCCCAAGTGCATGCATCACTAAATATATATATATATATAGTGAGATGAACACATATCTTTGCAATAAGTAATATTGCCCGTTTTATACTTGAGAAAGAAGCACTATTATTATTAAATAATTTTTTTAACACATAAATAGACGCATGTATATATATATATCATTTTATTTTTTTAATTGTCACAAAGAATCTTAATCTAAATTAAATAAAATAATCTTAACACTGTCATATTTTAAATTTCTTTAACAAGGTATTGTGATTATACATATATGAGAAGAGGGCGGATTTTTATACAGATATTTGATTTCTTTTCTTTCACTTTTTTTTTTTTTTTAAATAAATGACATTTTTAACTAAGCCAGACTTAGACAAGATTTAAGAAATTTAACTTTGACTGATTCTTATTTTACCATTCAAAATAATCGTTACCCCTTTCCCACTTTAGATTCGGGATAAAGCAAACAAATTTATACATAAATTGGTTTCATAGTGTAATATCATTTGTCCCCATACTTAACCAAATTGTCACAAATAAATCAATCAATCAAATATATATTATACTTAAAAAGAACATACCGGCATATCTCAAAATAAAATATATATAAAAGCTGCAATTATAAACTCTATAACAATCTTTTGTTCCACTTAGAATTATACATTACACTTTTTTTTTCGTTTTAACCATTAACAAGTAATCTAGTTATAACTTAAATTGACTTGTCAAAAGCAATAATAATAATAATAAAAAACTATCACTGTCTTTATGAAACACACATTTTTTTAAGATAGTCAAAAAACTAAAACACTCATATATATATAACCATCCTTTTGAAACACATCTCTTTAAGAAAGTCTTTTACTAATTTTATAGATCTGAGGAAATTAAAGGTTCGAATTTTTATAGAAGGCATTCTTAAGATATAAATAATTTTTTTTAATGATTGAAAGTTTATACTTGCGATAGATTATGGTGTCACTTTGCTTGAGGCAGATATTTTCCTACTGTCACTCATTGTCAGGGTCGACCTTGGGCTTTACTGGACTCAGGATAGACCGGCTTCGACGTTGGTTCTCCATCTTCTTTCATAGCAGCAGCATGGGGTCAATTGTCTTTCTTCCTCTTCTTTAGATGCATTTTTCCGGAGATTTTTAGAGAAGGGAAAAGTACATTTGTCCTACTCACAAATCATCACGTGGATCTCTTCTTAGCTTAAATATAGTCAATTGCTTAGTTGAGAATCACTTTTCTCTTAAAACTTTTGTTTTAAAAAGCACAAACTTTTTTTTTACTGCCTACAACTTTATTTTTATTCTCTGACTGCTTGAGTTTTATGTCTTGGTGCTTTGACTTTGACTGACCACTCTCGAAAATTTAGCCCAGTATTTATAAAAACTTTTTCTAAGCCACTCTTTGTTTTCTATATTTTTTAACACCCATACTATAACTGCCTTGGTTAAAAAAGAAAACAGACTGCATGATTGATCTTTGATTTAAATCAGTTTAAAGATAAGAAAATAATTTAACACTTCCATGTAACTAGATGGGTTGATCTTTTATCTAAAACAGGTGACACAATCCTGTTAAGATTATGCCAAGGTATGAAAATCTTACTTGCTTTTTAATGGCCTCAAGGATGAGAAAATAAATTCACACTTACATGCAACTACATTTTTCGGAATGTTTAAGAAAAAAAAAACAGAATCATCAAAATGTTATTCGCAAGGAAAGAATCACCTTTAGGACAAATATATAAGACAATGGAAATATATTTTTCTTTATAAATATATATAAAAAAATGCATTTCAATAAAACAATATATATACATGAGCCCTCTCATTCATCAAGGCACACACCTATACAAATAAAAATGAAAAATTAGATATTTGAGCTTTAAAAATCTATAGACGTATGCTATTTCCAACAACTAACATGAAGCACTGTGTGTGCAAACACATTGAATGCTTCAATATA